>KV424002.1:0-34102 GCA_001632435.1 Calocera cornea HHB12733
GGAGAATCGGCCCTGGACCGGTAACTACGTTGGTGTATTGAGCGAGACTGTGCCTGAACGGGAAAGGGAGAAGTTGTACGCAGACATGATCCCTCTGCTGCGCGAGTCGCCCAACGCAAAGTACCCCGTCTGCGACACGGATGAGTGGGTTAAGTGCAAGCTTGAGTACTTGATCGCCAATGCGCCGACCCCGCAGATCCGGAAGGCGTTCCGCGTGAAGAAGGACACCCTTCGCCGCCGCGACGCGCTAAGGATGAACCAGCTGAAGAACAACACTCGCCAACACCCGCACCACAGGAAGGCCAACCAAGTGGCTTGGAGCGAACATGGGGACCGGATGACGGCGGACGACATGACCGCTGCGGTTGCGATCAAGCCAGAAGGTCAGGGGAAAGCTTGGGAGACTGTCGCTCGGATCCGTCCTTCCGTGCGCCAAACCGTCGTCGCGCTTGGAGATGGGGCAGCTGCACCCTACCTAGCGTCGTGGCATGGCGAACGGCAAAGTGTGCCGGAGGCTGGCGTGTATGACTACCCTGGATACATGCCTGGAGCGGAAGTCGTGCCGATACCCATGCGTATCGGGGACGGCACCACATCCCAATCGCTGTTGAGGTCGCGTGAAGCTCTGAACGCCAAAGCCATGCCTCACAGGCTATCAGACCCGCTCTTTGCAGACCAGATCCCTCTGGAACTGCGAGATCATGCGCTAAAGTCAGCCGCTGGGGAAGACGCTGGACCGGTCCCGGAGATGCCTCATCGGCGGAGGGAGAGGGAGAAGGCGGAGGAGAAGGCGAGGGCTGCAGAAGAGAAGGCGAGGCAGCAGGCGTGGGCGGCGGAGGAGAAGGCGAGGAAGGAGGAGGCCCAGAGAGCTGCGGAAGCGGCTATGTGGGATAAGCTTGCGGAGGAGACAGCAAGCATGGCAGTCGACTCTGTGGGTGGTGTTACCCCGGCGCCAGGACCGCCCGCCGCCGCCTCCACACCGACATTGGCACCCGCATCGGCACCCGCACCCACACCCGCATCGGCACCCGCACCCACACCCGCACCCGCATCGGCACCCGCACCCACACCCGCACCCGCATCGGCACCCGCACCCGCACCCGCCTTGCCTCAGCCAGCGCCGTCAGAGCAGCGTAGCGAGCTAGAAGCCAAGCCGTCGACGGAGCCACAGAAGGGGGCCAAGAAGTACTTGTGGAAGGAGTGGAAGGCGATGAAGGAACGGAAGAGGCAAGAGGGGTTGCTGCAGAGGACTGACGAGGCGGAGGGAGAGGAGCTGCGGCACAAATGAGCTGCCCAGCAAGGAGGATACCCCTCCTGTATTTTCATTGTAATACCCGACTTATGTGTACAAGCTCTAATGCCTAATTGTCTCGAAACGAACTAGCGGGCCGTAGGTGGGGCTCATGTCCCCGGCGCCTCAAGTCCTCCACTGTCGCCTCGTTTTTGGCCATAATCACCTCGTCCAAGAAGAATTCGAACCGAATGGCACTCATTTCGCGAAGTTGCCCTTGGTACTTCCTCAGCCAGGCGTTGGCCTGTTCGCAGGCTGACGAGTTGAACGTCCACCGCTTGTTATCGACATCGTACAAATCGGGATACGCCGCGGGGTTGCAGTGCGTACTGCAGAAGACGTCTTCTTGGCTGTGCTTCGACTTGTAATGGAAGACATCGACGACGAGGGCAGTGTTCTTGAAATGGGCGGCTTCGGGGCGGTCTTGAAGCCAACGACGAAGGGAGCAGCTGTTGTCGAAGAACAGAACCTGCGGCATGGAGCGAATCATGGGGAATATCGACTTGAGGAACTTCTGCATGGTCGATCAGCCAGAACAACGGCTGACGGCAGTCTACACGTACCGCGACAGAGGATACGGACTCTGCACCGTAGAATGTGCCCCGGCCCACGATAACGCCGCAGGGACGCACAACAAACTGTTCGTTGTGCGTCCGGTGCCGGCCAAACTGGGCGCGGACCTTCTTTCCAGGGGGCAGGGGATGGGGTACGTCCCGACGCCGCTTCTTACTCGTCGGTTGGGTGGTCTCTTGTGTCCTGAGGTCGACACCAGCAGCCTGGACCTCCTCCAGCTCGCTAAGGCCGTCGTCCTCCGACTCGCTCCACTCGTCGCCGCTCAGGAGCTCGCCCACCTGACCAGGAGCAACGCGCGCTCGAAGATAAGCCTGCCGCCGCCGCTGGTTGAGAATGCCGAAGGACTGGCCAGATGACCGGTACGCATCCTCCCGAGCCACATGAGCAGGTTCCTCGCACGTCTGCATACCTGATCGAGCAGGTGCGCCGCAGCCTTGGACAATGCAGATTGCGTCGAGGTGCGCGTGGGTGAGGCAGTAGCGTGCCTTGGGGGTGGGGAGGGGGAGTGCGCAGTTGTGAACACGACAGCACGGCCGGCCTATCGCAAGACCGTCCGTGACCGCGCAGGTGAGGACGTCTGGCAGGAAGATGAGGGCCGAAAATGAAATCAATTGCTGCACTTACGTGGCTTGCCGTTGCGCTCGATGACCTTGGTGCACTCGCTGCACGTGTGAGCCCATTGGGGCTGTCCGTTTTGCGACATGAAGATGTTGCGCTGTTGCATGGCGTCCCTGAGGCGATCAGCTTGGTTGAGGGCCGTCTCGGGCAGCCGGAGGTTGGTGCCCTGCTTGCTGTGATGGAGCAGCAGGGAGTAGAGATCGAACAAGTCGGCGATCGACTCGCCGCGCAGGGGGGCTGGCTGGAAGGCGCCGAGAGATGGGGCGGGAGGCGAGGCCATGCTGGCATTAAAGATCTCTGCAATTGCAGAGGCTGATGCACTGGTGAGGAGAGTAAGGTGAGTAGAAGATCTTCGGGTGTCATGCGTCACGGCCGGGAGGGTGGTGCGGGCAGGGGAGAGCGTGAGGGACGTACTGGGCGTGGACAGTTTGGGAGCGGAACAGGTGACAGAGGCGGTCTTCGAAGACCATGTGCTTCTCGGCTTGGATGACGTGGGGCTGACCACCATAGTAGATACGAGCTTGGTCGCCAAGAGAGTCGTTCGCCCGGAAGTAGTTGAGGTGGTACGTGGCAGAGCAGGCCCGGCATCGGAGGGAGTGGAGGATGACGGGGACGGCACCGTGGCCGAGGGTGTAGAGACCAGCGTAGTGCTGGTTTCGAAAGGTGAGTCTTGCTCGTGTGTGGTGCTGGAGGTAGTGGGGACAGTCGTCGCGAATACAGACGCGGGTGGGGGGATAGAAGTGCTCAAACCCTGATAGAGCGTGAGTATAGATGGGGAGGTGAATGAGATGATGTGTTACCAAGGTCAAAGTCTTGAGCCTTTTGGGCAAGAACGTCGACAGCATCCAGCGCGGGGAACGTGAGCCGGGTGGGATCCTTGCTAGGGGCCCAAGCCGCGGGCGACAGGGCTGTCCAGAGAGAGTGAATCTGCTGGACAGTAGCCTGTAGGCCGTCGGCAAGGAAAGCAGTGATGGAGTGGGGTAACTCCGCGGGGGGGGTGTCGGCAGCGCCAGTATGCGTGATCTGTTGCCATGCAATGCGATTTTGCAGGCGCCGGGTGAGACTGAAGAACTGGGAAGCTTGGTCAACAGTGATGTTGGCCAGCTCCGTGCGGCGACGCCAAAGTTGTTCGACAAGCTCGATGAGGAGCATAGTGGAAAGTGATCCTAAGAGGTGGAGAGGGATCTAGGGGGGGGGGGGGGGCTGGGGGGGGGGGGGGGGGGGGGGGGGGGGGGGTGGGGGGGGGGGGGGGTCTATGGAGGTGGCCAGAGTAGTGTAGCTTGAGTAGGGGAGACTGTAGGACTGGCCTAGTGGCTAGCAACTGAGAGTAGCCAGCACGGCGTTGTTAGTCTTACAGTTAATTTTAACAATGGACCCTGACTCAGTGCCTTTGCAGTGTGAAGTGACCGGCTATGGGCCTGGACCGGCTCGGGTAGAGACGGAAGCAAGCGGGGGCAAACGGAGTTAAATTATGAGGGGCCTATGAACACTGCCACCCATAGCCCATAGGGCTTGCCCCAATACGCGGGTGTACTGGGGCAGAAGAAGCAGCACCGCCCCTAAGGGGCGTGGCATGTGAACGCTTGTTCCGAGTCAGGGTCCGCCGGGGTCACGTTGGCCACCAAAATTTCCCGGTCGCCCCAGCGCACGGACCACGCCGCTCTCTCCCCCCCATCCCTCTCTACGAAAGAGACAGCAGGACGGGATGGACAGCTTGCGCATCCTCATCGTCGGCGGCGGAGGCCGGGAGCACGCACTGGCCTGGAAGCTCGCCCAGAGCGACCTCGTCGACGTCATCTACGTCGCGCCCGGGAACGGGGGCACCCACGCTGCCAAAGCCGTCAATGTCGACATACCCGCGACGGACTTTAGCGCACTGCGCGACTTCGCGCTCAAGCACGATGTGCGCGTCCATATCTCCGAAGGATAGGGCGATGCTGACTGGCTGCAGGTCAACCTCGTCGTGCCCGGGCCCGAGCAGCCCCTCGTCGACGGCATCGAGCTCGTCTTCCGACGCGTCGGAATCCCCGTGTTCGGCCCCACCGCCTCCGCCGCGCGCATGGAAGGCTCCAAGGCGTTCTCAAAGGACTTCATGGCGCGGCACGGCATCCCCACGGCCGCGTTCCGCTCGTTCGCCGCCTCCGCCTACGCCGAGGCCTGCGCGTACGTGCAGGGATGCGGGCACAGGGTCGTGCTCAAGGCCTCGGGCTTGGCCGCGGGGAAGGGCGTGCTGCTCCCCGAGACTGTCGAGGACGCGCTGAAGGGCCTGGAGGAGATAATGGTCTCGAAGGTGTTTGGCGCCGCGGGCGAGCAGGTCGTCATCGAGGAGTACCTCGAGGGCCCCGAGCTCTCCGTCCTCGCCTTCTCAGACGGGTACACCGTCCTCCCCCTCCCGGCCGCGCAGGACCACAAGCGGATCTCGGACGGTGACGTGGGCCCGAACACTGGGGGGATGGGCGCTTACGCGCCCGCCCCCGCCGCCACGCCCAGCATCATGCGGCGGATCCTGACGGAGGCGCTCGAGCCCACCATCGCGGGCATGAGGCGGGACGGGTACCCGTTCGTTGGGATGCTCTTCACAGGGTTCATCCTCACCGCCGGCGGGCCAAAGGTGCTAGAGTACAACGTCCGCTTCGGCGACCCGGAGACGCAGGCGCTGCTCTTGCTCCTGCAGGCGGATCTGGCGCGCGTGATGCTCGCGTGCGTCGAGCGCAGGCTGGACGCGCTCACACTCGATGTCAGGCCCGGCTTCGCCGTCTCCGTCGTCCTCGCGGCCAGAGGGTACCCGGGCAGCTACCCGAGTGGCGACGAGATCGCCATCGGGGCTATGCCGGACGGCGCGCACGTGTTCCACGCGGGGACGGCGCGGAAGGGAGGCAAGGTGGTCACGGCCGGCGGGAGAGTGCTGGCCATTGCGGCGTATGGGGCGACGATCCCGGAGGCGCTGAAGCTGGCTTATGAGGGCGTCGGAAGGGTCATGTTCGAGGGGAGGACATTCAGGAGAGATATCGCGCATCGGTGCGTTCTCAAATGTGGTGCTACGGACGTATGTGCTGACAAGGGAGCAGGGCTCTGTCCACCGAGCAGCCGCAGGCCAACGGGCTCACCTACGCCCAAGCGGGCGTCTCGATCGACGCGGGCAACACGCTGGTCGAGCTCATCAAGCCTCTCGTCAAGTCCACGCGCCGGCCGGGCGCGGACGGGCTCATCGGCGGCTTCGGCGGGGTGTTCGACCTGGCCGCGACGGGCTTCCGGGACCCCTTACTCGTCGCGGGCACCGACGGCGTCGGGACCAAGCTGCGCGTCGCGCTCGAGGTGGGCAGGCACGACACCGTCGGCATCGACCTGGTCGCCATGAGCGTGAACGACCTGATCGTGCAGGGCGCGGAGCCGCTCTTCTTCCTGGACTACTATGGCTGTGCCAAGCTCGACCCTGCGACGGCCGCGAGCGTCGTCAAGGGGATTGTGGACGGGTGCTTGGACGCCGGGTGCACGCTCGTGGGCGGGGAGACGGCGGAGATGCCGAGCATGTATGCGGGTGGTGCGTACACCTGTCCACAACTCCTGACATGACCTCGCGCTCACTTGCTGTGTTAGACGACTACGATCTCGCGGGCTTCGCAGTCGGCGCAGTCGAGCGCAGCCTCCTGCTGCCCCGGCCAGACATCAAGCCCGGAGACGTGCTGCTCGGGCTCGCCTCCTCGGGGGTGCACTCGAACGGCTTCTCCCTGATCCGGAAGATCGTGCAGCTCTCCGGTCTAGGCTTCTCCGACCGCACGCCGTGGGACAGCACGCTCACGCTGGGCGCCGAGCTGCTCAAGCCGACGCGCATCTACATCAGGCAGCTGCTCCCCGCCGTCCGGAAGGGCCTCATCAAGGGCATGTCGCACATCACCGGCGGCGGGTTCACGGAGAACATCCCGCGCGTGCTGCCCAGCGGCACGGGGTGCACGCTCGACCTCAGTGCGTGGGCGAGGCCCAAGGTGTTCGGCTTCCTCAGCAAGGCGGGCAATGTGAGCGGGGAGGAGATGGCGAGGACGTTCAATAATGGCATTGGGATGGTGCTTGTTGTGGATGCTGCGCAGGTGGAAGAGGCGATCGCCAGCATCAAGCAGGCGGGGGAGAAGGAGGTGTACAAAATCGGGAGGATTACGAACACGCCGGGCGTGAAGTTGGAGCATCTGGAGGCGTGGGGCGTATAGGAACAGCTATGTTTGTACTTGTATCGGCATTATAGATGATAACAATTACTACAACGTCCCTGGATATCCGGAAGATTCGAGTGGAGAGAACGCGGCTAGCGGAACGAAGTTCGTACATACGTAAGACATAATAACGCGACTGAACGCCGATAATGATTAGCGTCCGGTCCAGCCTGTCACCAAATCACCGGCAACCACTCTTCCCCTTTTGATGGTTATCCTCCCGTAAGGCGGGCTGCAGACAGCGGTTCTGCAGTCGAAACAGCCGTCCAGTATGACAAGATTGGCTACGTCGCCCGAGCGCAGTAGAAGGGACTGCGGGTGCGCACGCTTGCCCATGCCTGCCGCTGCCGCTGCATTAATCGTAACCATTCGGAGCAAGCTCTGGGCTTTTGCCTCAGACGGGTCCTCGGGGTCGTAGGGATTGAACAGTGCTGCCACCGTTGGAAGCGCAAGCGGATCCGTGTCCCATGGTGTCATGGGGCTCCCCGCATTTCTGTTGAAGTGGTCAACGCGACGCTCTATAATGCTAGCAACCAGTCGCTCACTCGAAGGCTATGGAAGTATGCGCGTCAAGGTCCTTGACAAGCGACCCGTTTCCAGTCCCGAGTGCAGAAGCAACTGGTCGGGAGAGCGATTCTTCCGTCACATAGGGGAACCCAACAAAGTAAATCTCCCATCCCGCAACGGCTTCCGCGAGGCCGCTCTTGGGGGTCGGGTGCATGTCCGCCAGCCGTCCGTGATGAGCAATAGTCACCCGTAAAGGGAAGTTGGCGTGTGCGGGATCCCGCGAGTAGAAGTCGGAGTGAAAAGCAGGTCGTTTCTGAACTTCCTCGATCAGATCCATAACTCGTTCGTCTTCGGTGATGTCCAGATCCAGCTTGAACTCAGCGTCCACGCCATGTGTCTCCGCCAAGTCCAGTATATAATGAATGTTCATTATTGCTGCCATCTGATCTCCCTCGGTGAATGGAGCTGACCCAACAGCCCTCACACCCTCCTTGGATACCGCCCACTGTAATAGCCGCTTCATTCCATGTGTATGATTCGGCATGAACCCTCGGTCCCGTTGACAATAGATAGGTTGGGAGGCGAAAGCGGAAAGACGGATATCGCAACGGCCTTCGAATTCCGTTTGAAGACCAAAGGCGGCATGTAAAGGAAGGTAGCCAACCATAGCGTCGACGTCCACTTGGGCGCGCACTGTGGTGACGCCGTGGGAGAGCGAAGCCTCGATGATCTGCCGGCCGCTCTGCGCGAGGGAGCTGAGCCGCACCAGCGCAGCAGCTCTTCTCTTCTGCTCATGCATCGGTATGCTACCTTCGATGTCGGATGTAGCCTTTCCAAACAGAAACTCGATGTCGGCGTCAGGGTCGATGAATGCTACTCCTCGAGGGGAGAAGAGGAGCTCGGAGCCATCGGGGTATCCCGAATGCTCTTCGCCGAAGAAAGCCTGCGATAGGTGGAGGTGCGCGTGCACAAGGCCAGGCAACACAAGGCTGCCTCCAGCATCGATAACGATAAGATCATCGCTCTGACGACGAAGCTGTACGACTGGTGTGGGATTGTGAATATCGCGTCGCCGCAACCACAGCGGAGGGACAAGCGACCTCCTCGCCTGTTGGTCGACGGTAGTGATGCGGCAGGTCTCGGAGTCGCAAGTGATCTTAACCAGATTCTGGTTCCCAGCCACACGCGCGTTGTGGATGATGATGATCATGGTGGGCGTAAGGAGGAGAGGGGACTGAATGGCAACTGCGCCAGGCGGCGCGCTTTATGTGAGGAAACCGCCGGCTTGTAGCCTGGCCTTGATCCGATGTCCCCCGCGTCCCAACATCGTGGGCTAGGTAGCGTTATCCAGAGTCATGCAACGCGTTGACCCTCTCCACAAGATAGGAGTCACAAACACAAATAGGGTATCCCACCAATGAACGAACTATGCTTTCGGAAGCGTTGTTCAAGGTCAAGGGCAAGTTGTGCTGGCAGGCAATCAGTCGAGAGTGCCGAGTTCAGCAGTTGAGCACCGGGCGCCGATATGGCAAAACCATATTTACTCCACCTTACACGGGCCATTGTGATGGGAAAGCATGCCAGTGCCCCATTTGGGGGACAAGGGGGTGGTGATATGAAGGCGATCAGGGTTCCTCGCGGCTACGGGGTTATTCCCGCTAATCGTTCCGGGGTTGCGTCGCGAAACTTCCTTTCTGAACACTTTGCCGACGGCAATGCACCGCCTCATCGGTCCAACCCTACCTCATGTTGGCCTCAAGGCAACAATGACGTTCAAGCATGAGTTTGCGCTCAATTCTCCCTGAAAGGATATCACTACTGGTATAGCAGATTGTAGGAAGAATACTGAAGTCTCGAGGATATATATGATGGTGATATCAACAGAAGTAGGTTGAATGCAATCAGATTCTGATCAGGTCGAATCCCCTTCAATCCACGCCTGTACTTTTCTTTTCGCCACAACTTTTCCTCGCCTAATCGTGACCCTAGAGAAAGGTGGCGAGAGCGCAGCCATCCTCCAATCAGTACACCCGTCCAGTATGACCAAATCCGCAGGCTCTCCAGCTTGGAAGCTCAGATCGGCGGCATGTTCGGGCGGCCGCAATCCCGCAGCACTTGCCGCCTGAATCGTAACCATCCTGAGAAGTGAAGCCAGCGCCGTCTCGGTCGCATCCTGATACACGGCAACGCACAGCGGCAGAAGCGCAAGTGGATCACCGTCACCTTGTGGTGTGAAAAGGTTTCCGACATTGCTGCGGGCTGATTAGATTGAGCGGCCTGAGAGGAAGAGTCACTCACTTGACGGAGAGAGAGACGCGGCCCTGCAGGTAGGTCGATGACTGTCGTTCAAGCTCCAAGGCGTTGAGAAGGCTTCGGACTCGATCACGATAGAGAGCTGGCTCGTTCGCATGGTGCATGTACATGTCGGAATTGGGCAAGCCTACGATGTAGATCTCCAGTCCCTGTGCCAAGGCAGTTACGTTCTTGTAAATGTTTGCCGGATCGATCCTAGACAAAGAGCGGCAATGACCGACGGTCACCCGAAGTGGATACACCGAATCGCGTCGAGCAGGGATACTTCGGCGAGAGTGGAAGGCTGGTCGCTTGCGGACCTCTGCGATAAGGTCCATGAGACGCGAGTCTCGGGATATATCGAAGTCGAGGTGGAAATCCGCGTCAATACCGTACTCTTCGGCCAGGTTTAGGATGTAGTTGATATTGGCCATTTCGAAGGGCTTTCCACCCTTCTCCACATATGGTGCAGACCCGATAGCGGCGACGGCTCCTCCTCGACCATTGTCAAGAGCTGTCTTCAGCAAAGTTTGCATCTGTCCCCTGTATTGAGGGTCTCCGTCCCCAAAGGGCCCAGAAAATATACTGTCTTGAGCGAAAACGACCAAGCGGATTGCGCAGCTGTCGTGAAACTCGGCTTTGAGCTGCATTCCCACGTCAACGCACAAAAGATCCACCGTGGGGTCGACCTCGACGTGTGCGCGCATGGTTGTCACACCATGAGAAATAGACGCCCTGATAAGTTGACGACCGCGGGACAGCAGATCGTCTTCTTCGAATTCGGCTTTCCTGAACTTGATGTTAAAAGTGCACCTTCATGCTACTTTGAGGAGAACTGACGCATCCTGGGTCTTTTTCATTGCCTCTGCGAAGGTCCTAACAGTAGCACTTAGAGAGTGATAGCACCAAAAGAGTAATGACTCACCCCTCTTGAATTGAGCACCGTCCGAGGAGGTAAGGCTTATCGAGATGAACATGGCTGTGCACGAGGCCAGGCAACACCAATGAGCCCTTTGCATCGATAACAGAGTTGTCGACCGTTCCTTGTTTCGAGAATTGGACTGTTGATGGAAAGGGACTCGACGGTGTCGATAAGGCTGGCGAGGTCGGTGTCATGGATGTTCCCTCTATGGTTGGTTCGGGAACGATGGACACGATTCTTCCCGTGGCTGCATCGCAAACGATCCTGACGAGGTCGGCATAGCCAAAGGCGCGAGCATTGCAAATGGAAATTGGCATGTCGGGTCTGTAAGTGTAGACGAGTGAGAGAGTTGGGAACTGAGAGATTGAGAAACCGACAGGTTTGTTGCGGCGACATTTATATTGGCGGCAGAAAGGGGTACCACAGCCAATACCTCCGCCGGGATCCCATTGTTGGCGTCCTCCATATCCCTAAGCGCCGTCCTTTGAGGAGTATCGTCGGCAAGCGGCTAGTCTCGGAAGTCTAGAACTAATGTGCTGCAAGTGCTTTCCCATAGACGCGGAGCTTGCAAGAGGCAAGACCCAAGAGCAGCAGGGCTTAGAGCGGAACAAGAGCGGAAGCAGGGATAACAGCTTTGGCACGCAGAACGGTGCAATGTCAGCGCCTGCATGCCAGGCGTGTGGCGCCTCTTGTTGGCTGGCGCATATACATAGCCCCTATCGTGCAGAACCGCAGAAGACAGAATAAACGCTTGATTGGCCAAAGTCAATGATGGCCCCAGAGAGAGGATTGATGACTAGAGGACATAGCTGGCGCCTCGAGGGTGACTGATGCGGGGTCCTAACCTTCTTCGACTTTCTTCGGTCTTACTCCGGCCCACAGCCTCTCCGAGGAACTGCCAGCTACGCGTTGAGGGAGGCAAGCGGATGCTCCGCACCACAACAGCTTGTGCCAGTGCCATACTTCTAACGTGAGCCAGCCCTCATCACCCTTGTAGCGAGTGAAGCTCCCATTACGTTGACAACAGAATGGATTTATGGAAATCCCAGAGAGGATCAGGATGAATGCACGTGCAGATAAGATGCCTGAACGGATGTGTAGACCAACAACAGATGAAGACCAACTGAGAGACGGCCTGACGATGCAAGGAAAAATTTGGGAGCGAAAGGCGATAGGGAGACAGCGAGACAACTGAGAAGCGAATGCAAAGCAGTAGGAGAAATGACGTAGGTCAGAGACTTTTGTAGCTCGTGATGATAACCAAGAACATGCAAAGTGCGCAGAAGCACAAACGATGAATACGTGTAGAACCCGAAGAGGGAAACGAAGTGATAAACAGGCAGCACTCGGTGCCGAACCAGGTATATGGTGAACAGCGAACGAGTGAGGTTAACGAGTGTCTAGACTAGGCGGGCTGGCACAAGTACAGATCCAGAACTGGTAGGTGAAACAGAGTTCTGATGGGTTGTCGAGAAGGAAACATGTTGAGGCTTGGAAGACGTTGCGATGATCGGGTTAGATGATGCCGGCGCTTGCACACGCTGCCAGGGTCGGACCGGGCAGAAAGGGAAGGCAGAAAAATTTAGGCAAAGACGGCATCGGATTCGCGGGCCGGGGTCGGGGCCCTGGGAAGACTGGAAGGCATCCCATCGATTTTCACGGATTCCAACTTGTTGGTCATCTCTGCAACATCGTCGGAGGGCTTAGCCGCCTGAGAGAAGGACCCTTAGTAAGCCACCGTTGCACGTCACTGTACAGTTTTGAATGCACGCACCTTGTCCGAACCCGATTCAGAACCCGACCGCGCCTGGCTCGAGCTCCTCGCGGCGGGAGCAGGTGCCTGGAGAACCTGTGCTGCGGTAGGACCCACAATGGGCTTCACTCCGTTAAGAGCCGCAGCCGCTCCGCCGAGGGCCGGGAAGTCATCCGCATTCGGAATACGCTGGCGGTTGATGGGCGCGGCTGAGCTGGAGCGGGAGCTCCCGGCAGTCTGTGCACCATGCTTGCCATTCGCTACAGCGCGAAGCTTATCAAAAGATCCGCCACCCTGGCTGGAGGGAGACGACCCGTTGCCCGAGCCGTTCCGAGGGTAGGCATGACCATTAGTCGCAACTGGGGGCTCGTGGATCGTCGGGAACGAGGCTTGCTTGTCCAGATCATTCACGGGCAACCGAGGACGAGCAGCGCGCGGGTGAACGGGCGGAGGATCGTCAGGGCCGGGCATGATGTGGGCGAAGCGGCAAGAATCGCTGTAAATTTTCATCAGATTACGCTCCCAAGTCAGCAATCAAAACAGACGCACCCATTCTTGCACTTTCCAGTAGGGAAGAAAAGACAGGGAACATTAGAAGGCGGTTGCCTCTGGCCTGGCAGGTAGGAAGTCCGCCGACCTCCCCGGCCCCGTGTAGAGCCGCGGAAGTAGGTGGTGGTAATGTGATTTTCCGTCGGAGGCATGCCATCTGGCATCTCCGGCTGGCCATTGTAGTCGAGAGCTCGAGGGGTGGAGAAGGACCGTCTATGGGCGGCAGGAGCAGTAGGAATCGTCACGTCGTTGGCCGGAGAGTAGAAGTTCGTAGGCGAGGGCGGCGCCATAGGGTGGGGAGAAGCGCCCGCGAGGCTGTGGTTTGCCTCAACTGGAGACATGGGGACGGCCTGCCCCATCGCGGGGTGGGCGTAGGGCGAGATCGGGGGTGGCATGCCCACCTGCCACATGCCGTTCATGACAGGGTTCACAACGGGGGAGAAGGAGGCCGATAGCGGGGAGTGGACATCCGAGCCTGAGCGCTGGTGGGGTCCCCCAGGCGCAGGAGGGAATGGCGGGGAGGCCATAGGCCCCATGGGTGGGTAGCCGGGCATGCCCCCAGCAGTCATGTAGTAGGGTCCATAGGACATACCGGAAGGGTCGTAAGGTGGTGAAGCATAGGAATATGCGACAGGGGGCATGGGGTAGCCGTAGGCAGGTCCTGGCGCCTGGGCAGGGGCAGGCTGGGCAGCAGGGACCGTGTCCGGATGGGCGAAGAGGCATTGCGAACCATAGCGACACGCAGGGTAGAATCTGATACAGCAAATCAGTACACAACGATGTGCCACATGGAGGGTTTCCCACGCACCTGCATGGAATGGTCTTTGCAATCTCAGGGGGAGGCAGGCCAGCACTGCCGTTCTCACTCCTCTGCACGGGCGACTGGGAGGGCTGCTGGAGCTGAGGTTGCTGTTGCTGCTCGGGGGGAGGGGGCGGGGCCATCATATCCGGACGATACATGTACTGGTACGGGGCGTAAGGAGCGGGAACCATCCCTTCGGGGTAGTAGGCCTGGGGGTACGCCGCATAGGACACTTGCTCGCCGTAGGTTATGTAATTCGTGGGAACCGACTGTGCTGGGGCCGCCTGGGGTGCGGGGTTCTCGAGCTTAGCCCGGGCCGAGGCAAGCAGCTCGAGAATCGTCCCGTCCTCCGAGTATGAGTCGGGTCGCCCTTGCGCCGAGTTGTTGTTGGGGTCAGCGCCTAGAGCAGTGACGCAACGTACAATAGGGCGATGCAGTGAAAAAAAAAAGCAGAAAATAACGGAGGCAGAGGCAACGTCAGATCGCACGTAAATCCCGGCGGGGTTGGGCGAACGCACCATGGTCCAACAATACTCGCACGACCTCGACATGTCCATTCCTAATCGACTGGATGAGCGGTGTTGCGCCGGTGTGATCTATAACGTAAGCGCATGAGCAGATTTGTTAATGTGGCGTAATTCAGCGACGACGGCGTACCTTTGATCTCCACGTCGACACTGGTAGCCTCCTTAAGGAGCTCCTGCACCTTTTCCAGATCGCCATCGCTCGCAGCCCTCCATAGCGGGGAGACCATGGCGAAGCGTTGATTGAGCGGAGCAGACAGCGAGGCGGGATCGAACAAGGAACGATCCAAACAGCCCCAGCAATACCCGAGTTGTAGACAGAGGCGTGAAGCAGCCGAAAATTGCTTTCACGGAGCCGCGGGGTGGACAATGATGGCGAGAGGAAGGTGGGGAAGGGGTGCTAGGCTTGTATGAAGCCCTTGTAGCGTGTGAGGCGGTTTTGAGTTGAAAAGCGAAGGGAAGGAGGAAATAGGAACGGCCGGAGTGGGTCCAGCAGCGGTGGGAGGGCCGAGTAAAAAATTTGGGCGGCAGCACACACACGGGCGCATGCAGGCGCAAAGCGGTCTGTTGCGCGCGTTCGGGGGTCGGAAGCCGAACGCGGGATCACCCGGCACGGGCGACCTCGGTGGCGTAACGATTGCACCCGGGGTCCCTCCAGGTGAAAAAACGTAAGGCTGCAGCCGCCCACGACCCTTCCCTCGATAGCCGAACAGGCCCAAGCCTGGATTTTGAAAGGCAGCCCAGACGTCAAATGCCACGCGTCAAATATTGGAATGGGAACGTACCTATCCCACATTTAGACAGTAAGCTCAGTTACGTCAGGTGTCAACAACATGCCCGCACCCGCGCCCCGCCCAACCCATACGAATGCGACCCGTTCATCCACCGACCTTGGCAGGAAATAGAGCCCGTGCGACAAATCGCGTCTCGTGTGCGGGTAGCGCGGCATATTGAGCAACCCTTCTCTTTGCCGCCTTCTGTCCGTCGGGCGCCATTCAAGGGACCAATTTGTCACGAGGCGAGACGCAGGGTAACGCTTATGTTCTTGCCAGGTTGGCAGGGCTCAAGCACGAGACCGATGTGACCGGTATACCTTCTGCCTGGCCAAGTAAACCGCACCGTGCCATTATTACTGCAGGGGCGTCGTGCCTCATGAGAGCATGCCCCGCTTTCGAACCCATCACATGGGGGCCGGTGGGAAAGCTTGACGCAACTTGCTTGATATTGAACACGGTCGTAAGCAGGCTGCCATAAGCCATTTGATACCGGCGAAACAATGGATACATGAGGTTTAGCACCGTGTGGGGATGCTCGTAGCCGCGCCACATCTGCAGCCGCTGATCGCCACAGGCTAATCGGGTCCTATCGTGAAAGCACACTAGCCCGCGGCGACAAGTCGCCTTCTTTGATGCCTAGCTTCTTCATGAGCGCTCGTACTGGCTTCGATATGTGGGCCGGCAGGTCAATTTCGGACTGCGGAGGCAGGGACATCAGCTCGCCCGCCATGTCCTTTGCTCCTCGGCCACCATAAAGCACCTAGAAATATCAGGTGAGACCCTGTCTTGTCTCACGATTCAGATACCATACATACCGCGTACACGCCCTCTGCTATCGGTGCTTTGATCTCAAGCTTCTTCAGAATGGAGTGAAGCGCTTTCGCGGTCGTCACGCCTTCAGCGACACTGCCGAGGGTTTTGATGATGTGGTCGAGCTTCTCGCCCTCGCCCAAACGACGACCGACGGTGAAGTTACGGGACGAGGTCGACGAGCAGGTCAGGAAGAGGTCACCAACGCCGGCGAGGGACAGGAACGTCAATGGAGATGCGCCATATGCCGTACCGACACGAGTCATCTCTCCCAGGGATCGAGTAATGAGGCCTGTCCTGTCGTCAGAAGGTGGACCGGGTAAAGGATCAAGCTCTGCTGACCAGCCCTGGTGTTATTCTCGTACCCCATACCGTCTGCAATGCCCGAGGCAATAGCATACACGTTCTTCAGAGCACCAGCGAGCTCCACCCCGACAGGATCAGGATTGGTGTAGCAGCGGAACCATGGTTGATGAAAGAGGTCTGAAGTGCGCTGTGCATGTTCGGAGGACAGAGACGCGACCGACACTGTCGTTGGCTGGCGCCTGACGACTGTAGAAGCAGTCTCAGCAAACAGAATATCAAACTCTTGTATCGATACGTACTTTCTTTCGCAAACGACGGTCCGGACTGAATAGCGGAGCCGTAGGTAAGTGAACGAGCGTTGTCGCTGTGGAGCTTTACGTACAACGAAAGTGGCCACGCGCGCAACATCTACCCCGCACGTGTCGGCGATGATCTCCAACGGGAGGGCTTGCGTCTCGACCTCGATACCCTTGTTGACAAATATGAAGAGAGGGAGCTCCTTGCTGCGGTCCAAACGGGAACGGACATTCTCCAGCGTCTCTCTGCATATACATCATCCACCAGCACCGATCGCCGAGCGCATGCACGCACCTCAGACCTTGGGTAGGGATAGCAAAGAGAAGGACATCAACACCGTTGAGGACCTTCGCATCAGGAAACTCAGGACCGAGGGCAGTGATGCTCTCCGGGAAGGCATGATCCGTGAGATACTTGGGGTTGCGGTGGGTTTTGTTGAGCTCCTCGACGACATCTGCTTCGCGGGACCACTATAATGGACCAAACGGACCGAAATGAATAGCTGTCATGATGATCACATGAGGGGCCCCACAATGTATACCGTGTGGTCCACTTCGGCGAGGTGATCCGCTAGGCACGAGCCGAAGTTTCCTGTGACCGCGGTGGTCAACCAGAACGCACTGATGGTAGACCCTGCCGAAGCGGGCGCAAAGCAGACACTCACCAGCACCGAGGACGAGCACCTTGAGGAGGTGAGCAGGTGGCACACCTTGCGGGAGATCCATCCTGATGCGTGGAGGTGTCGAGGTCAATGTCGCAGGAGAGGAGAAGGCGCGACGCGGTGGAGTCCGGAGCGTGATTAAGGGGTGCCGCGCGCGGCTTTTGAGGCGGGGTTGCCGGGCGCCAAGGGGGGCTCGGAGGTGGCCGGGAAGGGCCAACAATGGGGAAAAGGAGCTCTGATAGCGAGGGAACCCCAACAAGGTCAGGCGCATACAACGACAAGGTTGTCCAACGGATACGCGGTGGGGAACGGGAAGACGCGGTCGTCTGCATGAGCACGGACAGACCCTGTGGCAATTACATCTGTAAACGCGACCTGCTAGTCATAGCCCGGACCCCAGTATAGACTATGTCGGGGTCCTAGTGGCTATGTGGGAAGTGGGACCCACACAGCATTGCTATGAAAGCGCTGCCCACGCTATGGATGCTATCGCTGTAAGAACGTAACCTCTGAAAACCATATTGGAGTAGCTATTTGACGCTGAAGCAGGACTCATATGGTCACGACGGGTCTGGTCTACATCCTGAACAAGTTCAATCCATAAATGGCGAGTTTTGGTATCCAAGTCCAAAACCCCCGAGCGGGTGCGGAAAGCGCATGCCCGATGGGTTTGCGCGCGCGCGGTCATGCCTGGCCCCAGTGGCAGTTCGGTTGCAGGGTCCCGAGATTAGACCCAGGGCACCCCAGTTTCGTCGTGCTCTCTGTGTCTTTGCCTAACTCCAGGTAACCATCACTTACAGCTTCAAGAGCTCACTGTTGTGTTTCTCCTAAGGTGCTGTCCGGAGATCCAATGGAGGTGGGACATCGCATACTGTGCTTGAGATACATCATTCTGATTAGGTTTGCAGGGTACTGGCCACGCTGGTGTGCTATCACACATCGATGTAACGCTGGCAACATCTCGTCCACTAATGCCCTCCAAGTCAATTACCAAGTGCATCGAGGCGCTCATCATCCCCAATGGAGGAAGTACGGCTACGACCGAGGTGTTGCAGGAGGTTACCTCGATCATTGGTGTGTGGCTTTAGCACAGATTTTCTAGCGAGCAAAGTAATGACACTCCTAATCAGTGGGTCACAACGAGCCTCCCATCGGGCCTCCGGATAACGCAGGTTCTGCCTCTGCACATTCTTCGACCGATATCACCTGGGGAGGGAATGATGCGGTATCCCGCCCCTCTGTATCCTCAGCACTTACACCGGCCAATGCCTCTACGTTCGGTATGTGGATGCATCGATCTCCTCGCACCTCATGCTCATACTGCTCCCAGGAGAGCAGCTGGAAGGAGGCACACAGAGAAACAAACGCCAACGGCGAGTTTCCTCGCAAGTACGTCGTTTCCTCATCCAGCATTTAACAGCTGCTCACTCAAGCCCTAGCCTGTAGCTTTCAGTTTGGACGACTCCAGATCTGACAAGAAAAGGAAGCGACGCCGAATTGACCCTGAAATCAGCATCGGTATGTGCAGAGGGGATTGGAATGTCATACTCTTCGTTGATTTAAGGTCAGGGACAGAGCAACCTAGATCTCTAAGAAGGTTATACACCGCGTCTCCCTCCTCGAATTCAAGCGAGAGTGTCTTCGCCTACCCTCTCTCTTCACTCGATCCTGTTGGCGAAAACCTATCATCGTATAAGCCAACCATGCAAATCACCCTCCAGAGTGCCAAGAAGTGGTATCGGATACGACTTCTGACAAACGGCATGTATGGCCGACAGGAGGAGGCGGATGAGGCCGACCTTAGTGAATCGGCTGATGCTGCCAATCAGGAGGCGATGAGAGCGATCCCTCCCCATCCCGTGATCGATTTTGCAGCATATCCGGGGCAACGAACTTTGGCTCGCATTGTTATTTTGCTGCAAAGACTGTGCTTATGTTGTCGACAGATACGAAATACGAAATACTGGCTCCGGGGAAGATTCAAGACGAAAGCCCAAAATCTCATTTGCGGCGCTTATCCGGATGTTTTCAAGTTACACAGCGAAGCGAAAACTATTCAGCTACAGCTGACGAGAGAAAGCAACGAGAAGAGAAAGAAGCATTTCGAGAAACAGCTTCTGAAGAAACAGCATCAATTGAGCACAGGAATCACCACACTACTTCAAGATGGGCGCTTCCTCTATCAGAACTACAATTGTCTGGTAGTATGTTCTCTCTGTATTCTCACCCTTGGCAATGCTGAATGATACCTTCCACAGACCGATTCGCCATGTTCCGGCCTCTTTCTGCATGATGCCATCAAAGAATTGATGGCGGCAATGTGCTACAGCAAGTCACCGGGATGCGGAGATGCGGCCCGCCATCCAGATTACTTTGATCCACCCCCTGCGCCGCTTATCGCGTTTTCTTCGGCCATCGTGCGTCTCATATCCGCTGTGTGATTTTCTCTAACGTATTGTAAGGTTCATCACGTTCTATCTTGCTACCAGACGGGAGTATTGAAGCCAAGGAACCTCGATGTTCAAGTAGAAGCTGTTTACTTCGAGATGCTGGGCTTGCTTGATGAGTATGCGGCCTTGTATCCTAAAGCGTTCCAAGATGGCATGGCGGAGCTTAGTCAATTCTGCTTGTAAGTTTTTCTCCACCTGTTTTCACCGAAGAGCTCGCTAACGTTCGCTTGCTAAAGCGCTAGGTATAATCTCCGGCGAGTCCGCAAACTCAAACTGCATATCACCGGTGTATCTAGCTAGAATAACAACGCCTGTACCGGCTCTAAAATCCGACCTGCTCAGAGGAGGACGCTAAGAATCTGAATATGTGAGAGATTGCCAATTGAGTCATGTTACCTTCGGAGCCGACCTTCCTCTCAGTACTTGCTCCGTGTTGATGTACTTGTCAATGTTAACAAGCGCCTATCTATGTCTACCGGTCTCTATGACTCTCTACAGCAATCTATGGGAGTCTATGACTCTGGTGGATGCGTTGTCCAGCGTCTCAAGAGCCCCGCGTGATGCTCCGATACAGGGTCTCAGTGTCAGGGCCCTTGCAAGTGCGTTCACGCATTCACGCGTCTTCATCACTTGCCATTTCACCATGACACTTCCGGGTCGTCGACGTGCTCCTGTGGCATACGCCGTATGCACATATTTCTTTATCAATCCCTTTTTTTCACCCGTGACCAGGGCGCAAAGGTATCCGAAGGATCGTCTGAGAGCAGCGAGGACGGAGACCATCAGGAAACGCCCGAGAAGACTGGAACTACAACTTCTGCGACGAGTGAGCTGCATGCGCTTTGATTAGCTCTCAATCCCTGATGATCTCGAGGGTAGCTCGCAAAAGACGACTGCATACAAAGAGAGGTACGCGTTCAGGCAGTGTCTACCTCAGCAGTGTGGCTCAGTCAACTCAAGGAGCTAAAGACTTTGAGCCGCCTTACCAGCAAGGACCTGGAAGGCAGAAGACAGGTACGTGTATGCGCCCTTCCACCCGAGTCCGGCTGCTTACCAAAGTTAAGGTTTACCCGGCAATGCGCTGCTACAGCAGGGAGAGCCGGAAACGGAGCTAATGGGCACGTATATGCGCATTCCCTCCGTAACAGGCTCTAACTGAGTCCATAGACGATGCAGCTCTTGAGGCCTTGCTTGGGCTGTCACCGAGCCAGCTTGAACAGCGAGGCTTTGTTGAAGAAGCCGACGGCCCGCAGTTCATTCCCCTCACGGAGCTGCAAAAGAAACGGATCATGGCATGGCAGCAAGAAACGGCGGTACAACTTGGGGCTCGACTAGCCGTATGTTCCGGTTCCCTCAATCTGTCGTTGTAACCAGGTGACGTGTGCTACTCAGGTGGAACAAGCTGCACGGCTGGACACCAGCGCGACGGATCCATTGCCGTTGATCGACTATAGAGATGAGGAGGAGGAGATTGCTTGGCCAGAACTTAAGATCGTGGCTGACGACCGAGGTAATCCAACAGCATCTGAGGATCATCTAGCAGCCATCAGTTCCCGAGGCTCCAATTCCCAGTACAGAGGAAGTCTGGTGGAACAATACAGTCGGCCGATCTCTCTTGAGCGCATTCTGCGCCAGTACCAAGCACAAGATCGTCGGGTGCGTGGTGCAAGTCGGACGACTAGTCAAAGCTCTCTGGATAAGGAGAAGAACGCCACCCAACACATCGATACGGAATTGCCAACCAAATCTCTGATCCGTGCGTCTCTCTGTGATAAAGTGGGCACTGATATTGACAATGCTTTCAGCTGTCCCCCCACGCACTAAATTGGAGAAGGTAGATCAGCTTCCGAGAGTTCGATCCAGTGCTGATCTCATGTCGCCCAGTTCTACTTTAGCCTCGATATGAAGGATGTCCAGATAGATGCTATACCTCGTAGGAAGGAGGGCGAGGTATTGCGGGTTCTGTGACTGAGTGTTGATCTTCATTGAATATTGGAGCAGGTTCGAAAGAAGCGCAAGCGTAAGGCTACGTCCTCGCGAGCCGCAATTCCCGTGAGTCGATCACTCCTATCTTCGGGGTTGTAGTGATATAAATCTATAGAAGACTAACAAGCGGCGCAAGAGCAAGGTGGGTTCCCTGCATTCAGACAAAGCAGCGGCTTGCTGATGCTGAGCCTGTCTACACTACTCTACATAGGACACACAACTGCCACTAAACAGACAGGTCCTGTCGACCCCGAGATCCATTGAGCCTGCCGTTACAGCACGCAACAAGACGAGTTCTGGCAAAAGTCTCGATACTATCGATCGCTCGCTGCAGATTATGCCGCAGAAAAAGCCTTTGTACCAGCTACAGGCATACACGCGGCCCCTACGCCTCACGCTACAGAAGTCCAAAGGCATACTGCACGTGCTCGTCGGTTTCCTCCATGCATACCCCAATCGCGCGCTACTAGGGAATTTTGTGATCAAGGCGGCCGTCGCTGCGAATGCAGAGGTGCGCAAGCAAGTCAGCGAATCCACTGTGCATACAAAGGGCGAAGCAAATGCTCCGATCGATTCCAACGACCGCAGTGACGCGGAGCTCGACTCGAACTTTGGCACTCAAGAAGGCAACAACAAAGATCAGAAAGAAAAGGAGGAGCGGGAAGCGGACAACGGGGAAGAAGACGAGGAAGACGACCAGGACTACGATCACGAAGGACAAGAGCAAGAAGTAGACGACCAGGAAGGTAGCCAGAATGATAAATGGGAAGGATCAAGCATCTCAGATGAGCCTGCAGCAGAAGTCGACTTCAAGCGGTACCCGCACGCATTCTGGGTTGTAAGTGGTTGCATGTCACATGGGTTCATCTTAAGCATCCTGACCGCTTCTGTTCTTGATATAGATAAAGGACACAGCATGGTGGATCCGATCCGTGATGAAGACCAAGGCGCGACTGCTCGTGCAAATGCACTGGGCCGAAGCTCTTTCCGGACCTCCACGGTTGGTAAAGGAACGCGTCAAGCGCCTGTTAGCGCGGGGGAACTTCTGCCAACAGATTTTTGATCCAATGGAAGTGAGTGACCTGCAGCATTTCACGGTCGCGTGCCCTCATATCGTGTTTGTGCAGCCAGAGAGCAAGCCTAAGAACGCCTTCCGAAACCCCATCCTCTCCTGGCTAATAGCGTTGGTATATTGCGCTCCGACAGGTGGCTCGAGCGAAGCATTCAAGTACAGGAAGATGTTCTCCGAGGCTACCCCCTTTATTATTGCTTTTGCGGCTACAACGGTACCGGTTCTTTATCTTCTTATTTTGTGGTGGCTGAAGTGTGCATCACCACAGATTCATCATATATTGGAGTCTTATACCTCCGGCGCACAGAAAAACCTACGCATCAACACTAGGGTGGAGAGAGATAATTATTTCCTGTATCTCGGGCGTCTCGCAAGCTATGAGAAAGCCAAGCCGACGCGGTACGAAAAGCTACTGGTGGAATTTGGTGCTGCTTATCAGTAAGTGCAAACGTACTCCGTCCGATACGTTCTGTAGTTAACTGATCTCTCGTCAGAAACCCCAAAACCCTTTCTGACGCTCGGAATGTATGCATTGGCCGTCATAATGCTGTGGACAGCACCCCTGATGATGATGAGATGCCTTTCAACTCGGACGAGGAATGAGTTTCAGACTGCTCGGCTTATCTGCGGGAGACAACAAGATTGCACTTATACGTACTGAACAAACCTGTATTTTTGACAGTATTAATTCACCCGACAAGTCAGAGATGCGCGGACGTCATCATGCACAATCGACTCTTCAACACGGGAAGCTGTTCCAGGCACCAGCAAAATAATGAAAACGCTGAATGGAGATGCCACATACATATGCCACATGAAGCGGGGACGAAGGCTAGCTTGTCGTCGTGATGCGCGGTGTGTTGCTACATACGGTACCGTAAGCTAGTTGGGCTTCTGGAACGAGAATGTACGAGGAACGCCGAGAGCGGCGCTAAGTAGCGACAGAGACAAGACACCTATAACTTGCGTGCAGCGTAGCTCATAGCATTCATTAGAGAAGAATCAACCAGCGGCGGAGGGTTTACGGTGGAAAAGAGCGTTAGCAGAAACACGCCGTGGAGCTAGGAAGAAGTGGAAGAAGGAGCAAAGAATGGTTGAGAAGGATGATCGGACTCAGTGCCGTCATCTTGACTGGCCGCTAATGCGAATACCCTTGGAAGATACCGGGAAGGCTCCGGAGGTGTACGACCTTGGACTGACCGATTTGGACTGGATTGGTGGGTCTGGGTAGCGCCTTCATTTTTCAATAGCGATTCCCGAATCAGTCTGGCGAATAGTCGCTCGGAAGACTCGCTGAGCCCAAACAGCTGCGTCTTAAAGCAGATGCCGTGAGTTCCATCAGTGTTGATAGCTCGACCATCGCCGTATAACGCCGAGAACGAACAATGACAACAGGCCTTTTTGGGACATACCGCCATAGGTGCTGCAGTCTAGAAGCAAGGATCAGAAGATGGGGCAAAAGCGGATAACATTGCTAACCATGAAGGTGTTCCAAAGACCTGGTACCTTCTTGACTTCCTGAAAGAGGACGCATCGATTGTCGTGATGCAGACAGGTCGCACCGGGACAGACTGGTGTGCCGTTCTTGGCGTTGCGTATCACAGCCATGAGGATTCCTTCGCAGTGGAAGTTACAGAACAAGCCGGTTGTGCTGGCGTACTTCAGGAAACTCTTGATCCTTGGACCTTGGACTTGGCGTGAGCTGAAATCTCGAGACGCCAGCCAAGTTCGAAGAGATTCGAGCTCTGAATGAGTCAAGATGACACCGGGGATGTTCGAGCCGGAGATTGAAAAGAACTTTGGACGCCAGGGAGCGGACTCGCTTTGAGGGGGAGGGTTGAAAATGGCAAGTAGCTGGTGTGTTGCCAGGAAGAAACCACACAAGTTGATCAACGTGGCTTTGACAAGACTGCCAACCTCGCTGTTGAGAGTATCATCATTCTCTGCGTCCTGGTACGCAGATTGGGCATCCTCTACAGCGGACGTATCCTCATCATCATCGGTACTGGACGCTTGGGCAGCAGCTGCGGAATCGGAAGGCGAAGAGAGCGGAAGGGAAGGATTCAGGGGGTGGGACGAGCTGTTTGGGTTTGGTCGAAACGCAGGGTTGATTTGTTCATCTGGATTGTGCCGGTTATGATACAGCACTAAAGCAGTTACACTGGACATACCCAAGTAGAGAACAAGTCCGAATCGTCTGTCTCCAAGAAGCCGGTGCAGCACACCGGCAAGACCAATACTTCCAGACACGTCATTCACATTCCCGTAGAAGAAGCTTGACAGGACTTCCAAGCAAACACTGAGCTCCTGCATGATGTCTTCGAATGGGCGATCGGGTAGGGTAGTAGTAGGCGGCTTTCCCTTGCTTTTGACGGCAAATGGTCGAGGCACGCCATCGTAATCGTCAATCTGGTCGGCCGCCAGCGAAATGGCAGACAACAAATGGGCAAGGAAGCACGCCCAAACCGGGGCATTCTGTGGATGAAACAGGCCCTGATGTAGCACCGCGTTCCCGGCCTGGTAAGGTCGGGCATTGTTGAGGATCGAACCCCACGGGACCATCGAGTTGAAAACCTTGGCATTTTTCTCCGCAAGTGCTTGGATGGCTTGAGAGACTGACACCCCGAGTTCAACTGTATACGCAGGTGTGGTGGGAAGTATAGTATCGGTCGGGAAGGTAGCCCACTGATGTAGCGTGCTGGCGAGCGTCTGCCTGAAAGGTCGGTCGAGTGTCTGCAAACGTTGGCGCTGTTTCCCAGTGCAGTTGCGGACGGAATACAGGAAAACATCGCTGTAGCAGAGAATCAGTACATGAGGAGGGAAGCAAGGAGAGAGAGACAGAAAGACGTACAAGGGCTCAATGGTGGGGAGCTGAAGAAGGGATATTAGGTTGGATAGATATTGGTCGAAGCTTGCTTCCCGACAGTACTGTGTGCTAATCGAACACGTGAATACCTACTACTTTAGCTCATGAAATAGACACTCACCCGATGCGAATGCCGGACTGAAGCTGCAGAGCGGTGGAGGGCCGAGATGGCCTGATTTGGCGAACCTTCCAATCAATGCCGCGGCCGTCCATAGATCCCGGTTTTTGGTGATCCATGCTCGGGTTACGACAGATTACGACAGTTGTTCCAAGATCAAGCGGTGGAGAGGCGGGCGTAACGCCATGTGCTATCGTGTACTGTCGAAGACTTTGATCGGATGCAGCTGGGAACGGGGTAACCGATAAGTCTCTGACTATAGAGGGTGGTGGAGAGGTGGACGAGAATCCACCAATAGTGATCGCAGGTATCTTCCTCTTCTCAACCTCGGTATTTCCATAGCATAGAAGAAGACCGAGAGCTTTGGATACTCGTAGCGCTTGAGAGTCGGTTGTGCGGTCAGCAAAAGTTGGGTTGCAGATCGGCGTCGGGTAAGAACTGAGAATGTCGATGAGACTGCTCAGAATTGATACCGCGCGATGCGCAGGCATCTCTTCGAGAAAATCGCCTGTAGCCATGGTACTCATAGTAGAGCTGATTGTAACGAAAGGAAAAGGGCAGTAAGATGAGGCAGAGCAGGTAACGGACAAGTCAGATCGAGTCAGGGTGACGCGCTGGCAATCCGACTGCAAACCCGGGCGCTTCTTTTCGGGTTGATCCGGACGCACAGCTACGCGGCCGGTCTTGAAGGAGAAGAAGCTCGCTTCAGTGACGCAGACGACGACCGATGGCCGAGGATGCACCAGTGGTTCCTGGAATGATCGGATCTGTTCGTTTGAGGAGAGAGGTTGGGAATAACGGTTATGTGGGAGCTCCGAGATCTGGTCATGGTAATCACGTGAGCACACGTGAGCGCACGCCCGACACGTCGCGTCGCCAGTGTCGCGTGACCAGCTGGCAATCTATGCCGTTCTCGTTCTTCGAGAGTCGCTCGACTAACGACATTGAGGTGCCACAATGAGCCACGACGCAACTACAGAGACCATGATATCGTCATCGCCGAGCACAGCAATCATCAACGACGAGGAGTTAATCGAATGGGAGCTCGAAAGGACTGAGTTTCTGCTGGACGAGGGCGAGTGGATGGGACTATTGGGCGATATGAAGAATGCCTTTGAGGATAGAGGCGATGGCGATGATGGAGCGTCGGTATATTGATCAGAAACATCATACGGTAAGAAATTGTCTACTGATCCTGGAAATGCATAGGCTGCAAGACTCGTTTACCAAAGACTGAGGACATATCGCCATGTCGATCTCGCCTTCAACGCATACCATGGGACTAGTTTGCTCAGCGGCTACAAGCATATGCTCTCGACTAGTCTGAGCAGCGAGGGAGCTGTCTTCTCCAACGTTGAGCGAATCAAGTTTCACGCGGAAGTACCAGAAGCGATGGACGTGCTTCTCGACATTCTGAGGCGATCAAAGCCGATATCGATCACAGTATCAGTGGAGCCACAGACGGGCATTATGGACACAAGATGGAGCAATGGGGCCATTGCATTACTCCAGCGGCTGATGGGGCTGGCTCCTACCATCGAAGAGTTGCATCTACGGGGACTCAATGAACTGTCACACATCGTCCAAGCTGGACTGCATCTGCTGTTACAGAGGGCCAGGCAGCTCCACAAGCTGTCTTTGGAGTCCGCTGTGCTTTCAGTGCCGGTCATGCTAGGGGTTGCGAGTCTGCAGGCGCTCACAGATCTCCGCATCACATGGGGTGACGAATGGAAGGCGCTGCCAAAACTATTGCATTCGGCAAGTCTTTCAGGTCTACCGTATCCAATGCTATCGAAGCTACGAGTCGAAGGTCATTTGCCGATGGTACTGTCAACATTGGCCGCTATCAAGCAGAACATCAAAGAGCTTCACATTCGCTGTGCATATACGATCCAAGACACCTATGCTAGAAGACAATTGGCCATAGGCATTGGGGAGGCGTACGGGCACGAGACACCTGCCGGAAGACTCAAAGAAAATGACAATGAAGGTCTGGAGCTACTGCATATTGTTATTGGCATGCCGGTGAAGGTCAACAACATATCAATCTCGTGGTCTAAGGATCTCCAATACCTCAACTGGTGTTGGCGCCTGAAGAGCCTGTCCATTGAGCTGGAGGATTGTCACTTCGAGGATCTCAACATTCGCAGCATAACTGTATGGCTGGTCGATATACCGGACCTCAAGAGGCTTAGTGTGCTGTGGGACGGTGGATCATCTGGAAACTGGTTGACAGTCGACTGCGTACAGGCGCTAACTGAAGGGTGTCGCAACCTCACTCGCATTGACCTTTCTCGCATCGACTTCACTACCGGTGTGACCAAAGCAAAGGACTGGAGGCTGGATGTCGGCGTGGAAGTATGGTTGACCGAAGCACGCGTTCGCTCCACGATGGAGACAGGAAGCATACTGCTGCTTACTCCCCTCGATCGTCTCGTCTTCCACTCCACGAATCGAACGTTGGAAGAACACCTAGCTCTAGCGACACTAGATGCCGAGGCGACAAAGAGCTACTGGAAAGCTGATGCGGCCAAGAGGGGTCATGAAGCGAATCAAGCGATAGGCCGACTGTAATGACGGATGGCGGAAATATGGTGTAAAAGCACGGATCAACTTTACGCTAGCCTTTTGTTAGCTGACATGGCTCACAAACATGTCATATACTGCTGTGATAGTGTATAACTACAGAAGTCACTGAGGGAATGTAGCAGCTAATAGTTTACTCGGAGGTGAATGCATTACCAGGACATGACATCCCGTAGCTCATTCAGTCCGCCTTGGACCCGTTCCCAATCCGCCTGTTCAGCATCCGACAGAACCTGAATAGTGGTGTTTCGACAGTGTTTGAACCACATGAAACTGGCTTGGTTAAAGTCATCATACGCGGCATGCTGAAGAACAATCTGTTCCAGAGTTGAAGTTGGTGATGATGGTCCGTGAGTACCACCCATGTACATCGTGGAGAGGTGAACTTGCGTTAATGATGGCAAAGACCGAGAGAGATAGGAAACACCGACGATAGAGACAATGCTGTCGGCGAACTCTCGATACTTGCTTAAATAATTTGGGTGTGAGGGAGCGGAAGACGACCAGAAGCATTGAAACTCGCGAAGTGAGGGCCAGGATGTAGGAATCCACTGGCAGTCGAGATCGCTGAAGCGAAACGTCCCCTCAACGTTATAGCGGAATATAAGCTCGCGAAGATTAGCCATCGGAGCATCTGGCCTGAGAGAGCTGAAGTCGAACGATTGTTCCGGGCTGTCATGAGCATCGGTGAGGTAGAAGCAGAGGGATTGCAGTCCAGGAGCAAAACGCGACATGTTTCGTGCGACGATGGATATATGAGACGTCACATCTGGTTCAGTGATGATGCCAATTGTGAGGTCAAGGAGAGATCCCCAGAGAACCCTACTGTACTGGGCAGCCATCGAAGCACGGGTGTACAATGAAAGACAGTCGACAGATGCAAATCGACTGGACAGCGGGAGTTCTCCGATATGTTGCACCAGATCAAGCTGGGTTGAGGTCTCAGCGAGCGAGAAGTGGGTAAACTCTGATAACGCGGCGAGGTTCTTGATGCACTTGCGATTGAGAACCCCGGAATCCACCCGAAGCTCTTGTAGCCGAGGTAGGTGTGCGATCGTATCTGCGAAGGCCTCGGGGATGTCCTTGGAAGGGCTATCGAGACCACCCAGGTAGAGTATCTTCAGACTAGATCCGAGGGTAGAGACGAGACGGAGGCCGGATAGCAAGACAGTCACGCCGGAAGTGGTCAGCTCAAGTCCTCGGAAGGAGAGACGCAATTCCACAATGCTGACCGGCATCTGTTTGAGGACATAGACCAGATCGTCCGGGGATGCTGGGACAAGTTCGACGACAGTGACGCGGGAGAACTCGGCAGGAAGATGAACACGGAGGGCCATCAACCTTAGCGCTTGAGTAGCTGAAGCTAAGTCAGAGCATATACGAAACTCGCGGACAGCCTGAGCGTATTGGTGTGCGCGTCGCTGAGTAGAATGACGGTTAGAAAGCACCTTCAAGACAGGGAATGGAGGGATCTAACTGCTTTCCCTGACTCTTCTGGAACAAGCGAAGGGAGAGGAGCGAGTAAGTCAGAGGCAGGGGGTGAAACGACGGAGAGTGCCTGGAGGACTTGATGGTCTGCGATGCGGTACAGTTGCATGATGGCGAACTGATTGAATTGACGTGATGTCCGTGCGGCGGCAGCGAGTGCCGGACGGTCTTCACGTAGTGATTCCATTATGAGATCCATCAACAGACCATTGTGGAAGACTTTCTGATAGCGAGGCGATGGCATAATGATACTTGAGTGTAAATAATAGTTAGAAACGGGGAGATGAGTGAAACGGAAGGAAGAAGGCGGCAAGACGCGCGGCAGGACGCGCAGCAGGACGCGTCGACAATTCTGTCAGGGTCTGGCAGTGGCACGACCGTCCCTTCTCAGCCTGATGCGCTGAGTGCCTTGAGTCACGGTACGTCTCTTGTTCCTGAACCGCCACTCTAGATTAGCGGCACTTCGCACTTCAATGTGCTGACTTCTCGATTCTCACACCTGTCATCACTATACTATCCAGATACTCTTGTGGATAGTTCATTCCTATGAAAACTTACCTGAAGAAGCGAAGCATGGCGCCGCCGTACGCCGCCACACCCACACGTAACGAACGGGCGGATAAAGCCACGTCCAACTTGTCCTCATCCCCCACTCGAGTCTCCCTGTCTGCATCTCCACCGTTGAAGCGCAGGAAGATCGATGTTGAATCCTCTCCCTCGAATGACGTACAGAATGTTGTTCTCTCTGATGATATCGTGGCTGCGCACATCGCGCACTCTCCGCACTCGTCGGCGCCGTTCGCCTCTATGTATATGCACTCTGAGCACTCTCCGCCACTCTTCTACCAATATGCAGCGCAAGGGAACTTACCAATCGCTCAAGAGGAGCACTTGCAACCGGTGTCTTTACTTCACCCGTTTGGTACGTGTTGCTGTTATTGTTACGTATACGGGGTCTTGCCGTCCGTCTCACTTGTTGTAGACTCTTCCTCGAATCGTCTCTCTCGCTCCATACCTACAGCTAGGAACGTCCAACAGGACAAGACCAAACTTTCTTCCGAGGTGCGCTAGTGCCTTTGCAGCATGTATGCTTCACAGAATCTGTCTCATTAATGCTCCTGCAGCGGCCGACTTTGTCGCATATGCGTTCGGCCTTCTTGCCTTTCTCTCAACCACGTCAAGCTACTCCAGCATCCTCCGTATGTCGCGATCAGTCTGCCACATTGTACTCTCCCTAAACGGCTCTGTTCGCTTGCATCTGTGTCTAGCTTCTCGCACCGATGACTGAGGCACCCACGATGAATGGTGCATATAGTCCGTTGCCTCTCCCCCGAGTGCGCCTACTTGTTACCGGTCTTTTGCGTCATCGATCCCATGGGTGCTCTCTTCTCTAGAAACTATCATCCCGGTCGGAAATTGAAACAGCCCAAGGCAACAAGGAGTTCATTGGGCCATCTCGCGCATCGTCGCCGACAGGTCTGTCGATTAACAAGGGATACCCCCCTCTCCAACTGGTGCTGCGTCACATTTCTCACTCATCTATAGGACTCTTCATGCTCAGAAGCGCCTTCCGGCCTACCGTCTCTAAATGGGACAACGGAAGCACTGAGAGCAGCCGTTCGTGCTCTTGAGGACGCGAACGGTCGCACTCTTGCGGTCTCAGGACCCACCGTCGAAGCGCTGAAGATGTTAGAACGCAGCCTAGCTCAAATGGCCTCGCATGCCGCAGATTCTCAGCAAGTCAAGATCTTGCAGACGATGTTTGATCTCCGGCCGCGGCAGGAGAGTGTCCATGTGACTTCAGCTTCACACTTGGCCCGTCGATCCTCCGATCAGGCACGTATATATCCAACTCGTCAACCCTCGTCCTCGGCTTTCCCTCCTCGAGAATCACCTTTGGCACCAGTCGACCCGCTACTTGCAGTTGAACGTGAAGAAGCCGCAAAGCGCCAGCACCATCGAACGAGTCACCAGGTCTGCCTTTTCTCTGCCTCATCCCAGTCGCTGACAACCGAACCAAAGAAGCAGCATACTTCGGGAAGCGCTTTGCAGAAGGCTAGCACTCTTCCTGAAGACTCGGATTCAGATGGAGAGGTTGAAGATGAGTACGAGTGCAACGATGGGGTTATTCTTCCAATCCGGAGAGCGTGCCTGGTATGGCGTCTGTATTGATTGTGCTCGATTCCACTGACCGAATCTCTCTCCAGCGTCTGCTCAGTCGAGAAATAAACTCGCTTAACGACATGCATAATCGATCTCGCCATGCGCCGTCACCCCCGCCCGAGGTACTCACTGCACGTCCTGACTTCACCAAGGACCGAGACACCGAGACCAACGTACTCGTCCGCGAGAACGCAGTGAAGGCTGTATGGGATGCTGTTAAGGTGAGCCTCATTCACTTCAGGCCTGGCGCAGAGTCCTCACTTCCTGTCGAATCTCGACTAACTTCGTTTCCAGAATAGACGAGAGAAGAAAGTATGGACAGTCGAAAATACTCGGATGCTGACCGTAGACTACCTGGACCGGCTCTGCCGGAACGTTACGTGGAAGTCATTGCAGCGCTCCTGGGCAGACGCGCAGGACCCAAAAAAGATAAAGACAAACCGAAACAATAAGCGTGCCAATCGATTGGCACAGCGCTTGCGAAAGGTGCGAATATGCGAATTTGCTTTGTATCCATCATACGTGCTCATGCACGGTCTCGCTTATGCAGAAGCTTGCTCGTCGCTTTGCTGCATGTGAGAAATTCGCCAAAGCCCATCAGTGGGACCCTACACCATTTGTCACCGAAGACTTAATGTCGGAAGAAGTCAGTTCAGTCGAAGATTGCCTTTCGGAGACGAAGTACAACGCCTGGGTGGACTCTCTGTCGAAAAGGCTTGGAATTCGGAAGGATCATATTCTCCGCCGTCGGGTACGAGTCTACGAAACCATCCCACCCAGATATCGTCTTCATGCCGTGCGTCCTCATTTCTCCCTGTATCATTGCCCTAAAGAGATATCACAGCTGGACCATGTCTACAACCGACTAGATCAACTAGGGGACTCCATCCCGATTGGCCTTCGAGTACATTGCGGATCTACACACCACAAGTCGCCCAGCCAGTGTGTCCCGATTGCCGCAATCGGTGTGGGACCGCAATATCAACATGTGGAGTACGGTCCAGGCGGCCGTCTTCCTGACTCCATGGTCAATCAAAGTGCTGTGATTGCGGAAGCCGACTTGATCAACCTCAAGAAATGTTGTGCATATTCTGTGGACTGGGTCGATCTGGAGGGCGGAGAGGTCGTTGAATCTCACATCCGCAATGGTGACCATCGCGTGCGTTCTCCTTTTGTTCTCCTGCATCCTGCACTGACTTGGCTGTAGTTGAAGGAGATAGAATGGGCGTCGGAGAGGCAAATGCTTGAGACGCAACGTCTCGTCCAATTCGCTGCTGCTTCCTAGTGTCGGCCAATGTAGTCATATTGACAACTGTTCCGGTTGATATGAACTAATGACATTATCCTCCTTGCTGCTTGCGCCAGTTGACCACACAATCGAAGCGATTTCGCGTTGAGCTCTATGACTGTGTGTCTTTGTATTGACACCCAAACGATGGCATTTGGCACGGCGCCGACGGAGAGGACTGAAACCAATACTCTTCATCGCCGTACAGCGCCTGACGAGCTTACATGTAGCCCTCAGCATGCTATACATACATACCGCATCGTGGTATTCCCCATCTCCCCTACGCTTTGCCTGTACAGTTCAGTTGCAACATTCGACAAGGGCGTCAACATCTCACTTAGTGTGCAGGGTACATCACTACCCTTCCTCTTTAACATTGGATGACGCGTTGTTCGTCAGATTCCACCTTGAGTACGCTTATAAAGGATCTCGCTGATATTATCGGCTATAGTCTCGAACGGCCGATGAATGCGATTTCCCATTGGGTCCGATGATGACCGCGGCGGAGGAGCCGGAGGACAGGGCGGGGTAGGCGGTACAGGCCCATGATGTCCGAGAGTTCGGCCTGCATCCAATGATGGCTGCGAGATCTAAAAGTATGCATTGAATCCAATGATGACCGCGATGTCCTAAAATATCCCTTGCATCAAATGATGACCGCAAGATCTGAAAGTACGCCTTGCATCCAATGATGACTGCTATGTCCTAAAGCAGGCCTTGCATCCACTGATAACCCCGAGATCCTGACATAGGCCTCGGGTCCACTGATGACCGCGGGGGAGGACCGGGAGGGCGGGACGGGGTAGGCCGCAGCGGCCCACGCTGTCCGAGAGTTTGGCCCGCATCCAATGATGGCCGCGAGATCTAAAAGTACACCTCGCATCCAATGATGACCGCGATGTCCTAAAATGTCCCTTGCATCAAATGATGGCCGCGAGATCTAAAAGTACGCCTTGCATTCAATGATGACGACGGTGTCCTAGAAAATATCCCTTGCATCAAATGATGACCGCAAGATCTGAAAGTACGCCTTGCATCCAATGATGGCCCCTATATCCTAAAATACGCATTGCATCCAATAATGACCGCGGGATCTTGAAATACTATGGGTATCCAAGGATAATCAGAACATCGTAATAAGAAGAGGTGGTTTAGAGAAAGACCCGGACAAGGAGTGTGACGGGGAAGGGGGAGGGGCG
>KV424002.1:35314-132920 GCA_001632435.1 Calocera cornea HHB12733
GATCCAGCGATGCGCCTTGCATCCAATAATGAGGGCGAGATCCCACGATGCACCTTGTGTCCAATGATGAGGGGGAGATCCTAAGTTATGCCATGCATCCACTGATGAGGGCAAGATCCAACGATGCGCCTTGTGTCCAATGATGAGGGTGAGGTCTCCTGTTGCGCCTTGTCCCCAATGAAGAGGGCCAAGTCCTTGAGAAGGAAGGGAGGTATAGACAATAGCGCGAGATCATGATAAGCGCCTCCTTGCAGAAGAAAACCGTGAGATCCCAAAGAGAGAGCCAGACTCTAGAAAGAGACATAGATCTAAGAAATTACCGGGTCCTGAGCAGTGCCTTGCACCCCAGGATGAGCGTGAGCTCCTAAGCAGAGGGCGCTGTATACAGAAGGGTGAGAGCTTGATACTGGCGCATTCTATAGAAGGACGCGAGTTTCTGGGAAGAGCAAAGCATGTGGAGCTCTAAACATACCGTCAACTCCGTGCGGTGATAGCGCATCTGATTGTGTGCAGTATCACTGGCGCAGTGTCCGTCGATGAGTCCATTCATCTCACGCGATTGACGTTCGCCGTAGGCTGCCGGCACACAATCATTGTCCGTCCATCCATCATTATTGGAATACAACATGTCCGTCATGCCTTGGTGTCATCTAAGATGTTTACAGCGTAGGGACTACACATATCGTCGTTGAAGACCTCATCACGAGTCTGGGCCCAGACAACCGGTGCCACGCAGCAACCCGAGGCTCTCAACGCAGCTTTGTTTCAACATGCAGACCACTTCTCCAGCTTCCTCTTCAGTGATACCGAATGGAAGGCACAGGTACGTGCAACCCAAACCGGTGCATGTTCTCGGTCGGTCGTCCCGTGGGATCCCTAACCAGCGACAGATTGCACATGGTGGTGCTGTGGAGGACATTCGGTTATAGCATCGCTGCCGAATGTCAGCATCTTAACACATGTGTAGCTAACCAATAGAGGCGTACCTGCACAGCTTCCAGTAAGGAAGGGTCACTGAGGAAGATACGGTACAAATCGCATCTTCCATCGACGTGTGTACACACATCTTTGCATACGGATGTTCGCGAGTTAAGGGCACGAATCGCCAGCAGGACAGAATCCCCGTGAAGCACACCGTGTACGTCTGGGGCCTCCGTATTGTTGACAATCTGGCGTAAGCGGCGAGTTTCGCCCTCGCTTAGATGAGCATATCTTGAAAGCTCAGCAAGCATCGTCTCCCATACATGTCGCGGTCGGTGCATCTGTGAGCTACCGTCCCACTCGGCCCCGACAACGACTACATCAACACTCCTGTCACGGATGGACAGTGGTAAGCGTCGGTAGCTTGACACAATTTCTTCTCCAAGTTCGACCCAAGAGCAGAGTTTCCTCAGATGATCCATAACGGAGCCTCCCACACTCGGCGCTGCTTCCACAGCCCATCCACGATCAGGACCGACTGTGCTTCCTTCTCACGTAGCGTAAGTACCAATTGTCAGAGAATTGAGAAATACTCACCTGAGCAACGTGCCAGATATTGGCCGAGGCCAATCTCTTCATTTACCAACAGTTCCTCGAATATACCAAAACAGCGGATGTTAGGTCCCTGGTTCCTCTTAGACCAGTACACACAACTCCAAAGTAACTCGAGATGGCCATTAAGTATGTCCAGGGCCTCTCGAATGTACTTATCCTGATCCCCGGCCCCGTATGAGCAGAGATGGCAATGGTCCATTTGTGCCGTGGCCATGTGATTCTTCTCTGCATATAGCCACTCCGCTTGAAATGGTGGTGGACAGTGTGCTGCAGGATCCTCGCAATGTTGAATTATTCGTACCGAGCGATAAATCATCGATAGGATCTTGCCTAGCATATCGGCCCATGTCCGGAAGGTAGAGCTCGAGAAGACGCCAACCAAAGGGCCCTCGGAGGGATCCAGAAGCTTCCTCCATTTTGCTTCGGTGTGGGGCTTCTTCGATTCCTTTGCGTATTCCACGTGCGCTGTTATGTAGTCCACTGCCGCTTTTGGTAGGGCCACCAACTGACATCCCACCCTGGACGCAGGAGGATGGCTTGTCGGATCCCATCTCGAAAGCAATTCAGGAAGCGATGAACCACACAGCGACCCATGTTGGAGAATCTCGTCTTCTATGCAGACTACATCATTCCGAATGATGTACCGAACCACTCTCCTATAGAGCCCTGTCAGCGTGGCCCTCCACATTGAACAACCGAATTAACCATTTCAAGTCCGTGTGCATATCATCCCGTCTCCACGAATTCTGATGGGACATGTGTGATTGCAGTAGACCCAAGATGTGACCAAGGAACTTGGCCCTGTCGGTGGTCTTGCATGTTTCCAGTCTTTGATTGGTTAGCTTTGTTGATGAATTTCAGGACAAATGCTCACTGGTCATCAATACGCGCTTCCATTTTCGCGTAATCTACATCTGGAATACAAATGGCAGTCCTGGTCCATCGGATAGCCGGAGTAACTGTCGCGCTGATGGAGGTCCGCGCTGTTCCCACTGCCTCTCTATGAGTGACGTTCTCATACAACCCTATTGTGAAGACGCACCAGTCCGAACATTACAGGACACAGGTAGCTTTCCCCCATACACCCTCTCAACGACCGGATCGACTACCTCGATACCGAAAAGGAAGGCGTTTCGATTGAGTTCAAGACGAGCGGTCGTGAACATCTGGCGACGAGTTCTCGTATCTCGATAATCTTCCATCAGCCGCGCGAGAGCCTTCAGCAGGTTCGGTCGGATCTCTGAGACCGACGGTATTGCCGCGGGCGCTTCAGCCATGCTGTTACATGCGGTTGTATTGTTTGCGAGGGCATGCTGCACACGGTCGAGGATGTCAGAGGCCAACCAAATCGCCTGCACAGAAGCCAACGGCACACTGCTGAAAGGAAGTTGAAGATTGATGGCCATACTCCGGTATGGGTATTGAGAGGACAGATGTGGTCCGTGGTAGGGTTGTAAACATGTAGGATGGCGCGGTACCCAACCCATGAACACGATTGTCCCCTCTCCTCAGGCTGGTCCCTCTGTTTACGAGCCCTCTGCGCGTGACGTTGCGGAGCCTTTCCACGCGAGCGGATGTCAGCAAAGTCTGGTGGCACAGGCTGTGCCGACACAGCCTTTCGCGTATGCTTCTCTCCTGATCTGCGGGCTACAATCGCTCGATAACGCAACAGCACTCTTCGGCGCCATTCTACATCTGGTGGCTATTGTTATCGAATCCTCGGGAATACAAACGGTCTGGTACCAGTATTATTTCTACATTACAGCCCGTCTCTGGAGCCTGGGCACTTCTCTAGTGTTGTGTTAAACTCAATCACGCCCGGGTCTGCAAAGATCTGTCGAGCACAGTGAGATTAGTGAGAAGACCTCGGGGCGGCAAGTTATCGACTTGCGCTTCCCAGCGGTACGGTTTCAGTCTCCACACATTCCAATTCAACGCCCCTGGAGAATGCAGAGTAGCTTTGACCTGCCGAAAGTCAGCCTATTGAGCGGAACTTGAGGTTGATCGCGTACCTCTTTCGAATGCTCGCCGAACATCAACCTTGATGCGTTCAAGGGTCAAGCCTTGGGCAGCATGGATCGTGAATGCATACCCGAGGACCAGCGGCACCTACACATCATATCAGTAACACAGAGTTTGCAGCGCTGGCTACCTGTTCGCACCTGTCGTCGATTCCCAATCAACTTCCGTTTCCTGCCGTTGAACCTCTTCCGCCAAACCTCCCAATCCTGCAGCTGCACAAGGACAGTGGTCGCCTCTCGACCCGCAATAGCATTAAATTCGACGATTGGAAACACTTTACCCAAATCATCGACATCGCTTGGGCCGAGTTTCCAATTGGTGACCGGTGGTGGAGGCATTAATTCGTCGGGTTCGAACTGGTCAATACTTTGATTGCGGAGCTTCCACATCTCCTTCGTTGTGAAGCCGCGAACTGTCCCAAAGCGACCTTTCACAAGACCATCGTGCAGCGGAATGTTTCTCAGCAAGCATACAACAGCACCGACTTTCAGGATGAGGACAGGTAGAGCTCTCTCCTCGTTGAAGAGTGTTTCTCTTTCACGTCTGGAGCAGCCGCACGGCTCGTCCCATGTGTCGACAGCTCGATAAACCACTTGGACGCCGGGTAGATTGGAGATGCGAGTCATATTCGCAGCGTTTGCGGGATGGCGATGTGTGTGTCTATCCCATATTAAGGTTATCAATATGTTGACATCATGGCCCTGCGTGCCACTTACAATTGGGTCGGGTACACCCCTTTGGGATAAGTGACTGGCCGAGTGAGTCGGGCCAAGAGTTCCCTCGATTTCTCTGATAGCACACCGTATCGCATCTCTCGTAACATATTGAGGTATTCTGCAAAGTCTCTCAGTGGATGGCTCGACTTCTACTACCGATTTACTTACCATTTTGGGCTTGGCGATGAATAATGGTTAGGGCGACTTGATGATCAAATATACGATTCCAGCACTTTGCCTTGAATGCATATGGGCAATAAGCGGCTCGTTCTTCGCGCGTTTGTTCCTCGTCCACCGGTGGTAGTTGAAAGAAGTCACCGCAGAAGACGAGCTGCGTAGTGAGGTCAGGATAATCGAGTGTAGACCAAGATACGGACTGACCTGAATGCCTCCAAAGGGCGCTCGCCGCCCTCGGAGACGTTGTGCCAAGCTATCAAGAAGGTCCAATGTATCGCACGAGAGAAGCGACACTGGATGCTGTCCGTCAGTATGCCGCTCTATGACATGGACGTGACTTTGATACCTTCGTCCAGGAAAAGGAGCTCGACATCCCGCCAGCGGGCGTAACAGTCCGGATCCCCTCGTATCTGTGGGAGTAGTTCGTTTGCTGACTCGTCCCCTGTTCCTATTCCCGACCATTGGTTTATCGTTCCTCCTCCAATGATCAGTCCCGAGTGGTGCGTGGTCGCGGTGACGGCGACGGCGCCCGGCGCCCGATGAGCATTCATGGCGATCAGTTCTCGGAGCAGCGCCGACTTTCCACATCCTGCGAAAGCCCGGCATCAGCACGATCTCATGGGCATACTCGTGTGCCGCACTCACCTGCGGGCCCCGTGAAGAACACACTTTTCCCGCTCTGCACAAGGCCGGTAACATACTTCTGTTCATTGGTCCACTGGATCGATGGAGCGACCGGCACTGACACAAACGGAACAACGATGGCCTTCTCCGGGACGGACTTAGGTGCTTCTCTAGAAGCCCCGGGGGGCAATCGGACTTGTTGGGCGGATTGTGGTTGGTACCGTACGACGACGCGTGAAGCTTGGAGGTTCGTGATCTTCTCCCCAGGCACCTGCGGTGCAGCATTGGTGCACGCCCGTATCAAGGGAGCGGTTCGTGTAGGCACGAGGATGGGCGTCTCCGAGGGAGAGCCTTTGGGGAAAGGGGGTTGCGTGTCGATCGGCGGGTGTATGCTCTGGTCGACATCCTTCAGGGCTGATGACCAGTCCAACGGCGCGTGGCGAGCGGATGCCGGTCGAGGGAGAAAGCCAGGGCTCGATTGGAGTCGCCACCAATCAATCTTCACATGTGTATCATCGGTGTTTTGCTGTATTAGCATGAGAAGCGGCCAAAGGCGGTAGATATACCCATGACGGTGTCGAGTCAACCTGACTCTCCACTGGCCCTCGGAGACCCATCATAACTTGCCCAAAATATGCTTCCGGGTGGCGTCACGCCTACCAGTCGACAGCCGTGAGCTGGGTGTTGTCGCCGACGACCTTCCGACCTTCCGACCTTCCCACTACATTACATTCATTATCAAAGTGCTTCACACTTCGGCATATTGTCTCCTTAGAGAGGGCGGCTGTTGCCGAGCAGCATGACGACCAATGCTCAAACAACATCCTACGATCCTGTCATACGCTTCAGATCGTCGGGCCCGCGCATTGCTCCTGACGGTCCTCGCATCCGAGAACTCGCCCACACGCACATCCCCGAGTTCGTTCAGAAGACGTACGACGTGCTGATTCACTTCTGGAACCTGAACCCTACTGCGAATACACTGAATGTTGACGTGCTAAAGGAGGGCTTGATAAGGAAGAGCCGCCTCCTGGTCCGCCCCTCAAATGCAGAACGTAGCAGTGCATTGATCTCACGACACCCATAGAATCCCTACATCCGTTTCTATTACTTTATCTCCCTCAGCTATCGGCATCCGCGCGTGCTGGAAGCGGCTATCCAAGGTGTCTTCGACGAGTGCGAACTGCTGTGGCAGCGGAACATTCGTCCACCGCTGCTCAGTTCCGCCGCCGGATTAGACTTGGACTGTCTACCAGCAGGTTACTTTGTCGGTCTGAACTTTCTTGAATGGAAGCCACGACTTGCTTGTCCGAAGCCCAACATGGTCGATGACGAGGGGGGGTTGAGTCTATGGGCTGATGTGCAGGGGAAACGGCAACAGGTTGTTGTCCCGCCTCAGGATGTATTGCGCCTGCTGTATGGCCAATTGGCCGTGTCGATGCTGGAGGGGCTCGGAGTTGCCCCATCTGTGTCAGACCAAGGCGAGGAGCACAAGGCACAAGTTCAAAAGAGGCTGCATACGGTGAAAGTTCTTTGGGTGAGTAGGCTTGTGGTGGATACTCCAATGGATCTGACTTTCGTCAGGACACAATTCATGAGACGGCACAGTTACTCGGCCTTGACGTTTGGCCGGCAAACCTTCAGCTGCGGCTTGTGAGAGATATACGCTATGCGGCAGAAGGCTGTATTCTTCAATCGCTCTCTCCAGAAGACACCATCCTGAACGGGCGGCGCACACCGCAAATCTTCCGGTTTTACGCGCTCGGGCGTCTGCCCGCATTATACAGTAATGTTCCGTCCGGTATCCGATCCAAGTGGGATCCGACCCACTGGTTCGAAGAAGACAAGCCCGAGATTGATCGACAGTCATCCGACTACGTTTATCAATTGATATTCTCCCAGTACTCGCCTTCCATCCTGATGAGCACATTGGTTGATCCGCAATGGGTTCTACCTGCCTCAAAGGATAGCATGGAGCTTTACCTTCTCTATGCGACGGATCATTTGGTACGCCCATTTCCCAGGCTCAATCTGCGCCGGATGTAATGCTGACAATCTGCTTCGTAGACAGCCTTTCTCCTGCATTGCAAGATAGCTTCCACTATGCCAGTACGACCGATAACAAGCCTTCTCGTTGAGATTCTCGATAACCTCAACAAACTCGTTGAAGGCACAGAAGTGCAGATACCTATTCCAGTCAATCTATTGGTTTTCGGCGACACTCCGCTACTATCAACCGAGAGGTGTCCGTACGTTGATGGAATAGACCGTCATCTTCCAGGCAATATTCCATGGCAGCTATGGAGAGAAAAGCTGGAACCGTGCTTTCACCCGGCACAGAGAGACCCGGAAATACAAGAGAACTGCATTCGAATGGCTTGTATGTTCCTTGTAAGCCCATCCACAAGTTGGTCCCACCCTTGCTGATGTCGCACAGGGCACTTTCTATACGGCTTACAGCCTCCAAGACTATGCATCTGCCCCTGCACAGATGCACGAAGACGCCCTCCGTGCACTGAAGCACATTCATGCGCTGGTCCATCGAGACTTCCAAACTCTCCGCTATGTGCTCCCCGATGTGAGGCAGATTCCTGCATTCGTTCGACAGCAAGTCCGTCAAGCATACGGATACACCGGTCGAGTGATCAGGAAGGACATGATCCAACAAGTGAAGCGCTCCTATTATGAGATCACCCCGAATCGAAATCACGATGGAAGCAAAGGCCTTCCGAACGGAACAAGCACCTTGCTGAACTCGCGCGGGGACGATAACGCCAGGAGAAGCAAACCAGACGTCCTTCCGCCCGTCTTGTCGGATAAAGAGCCCCCGGGCCCAGCGCCAGAGGAAAACCAAGTTCTCGATATCGAACAACACAATTCGGTGATTGGAACCCAATCGACGCCTGCGGCCGATTCGGCAATAGACGATCCGGGCTGGAATTCGAACGCCGACGCATCGCAGACTGCAGGGATTCACGCTGGCAAAGATGCTGTTGATCATAACGCACCAGAAAACGACGATGCTGATGTTCTCGCAAACGAAGCACGCCCGGTTACTGCGCACGCAAGTCAGCCCCCTGGCACCACAGCGTCCACGACCTCGCTCGAGCCTGCGCAAGAACACCTGTCGACTGTTGAGCGGCCCAGGAAACGTCGACGAAGGTCCAGTACCTCTTCCAGTCAACGGAATGATGGCGACGATAACCTCCGAGTCATCGCCGTTCGCAATCCCAAGCCGAATAGCACAGTGGGGGAGGTATCCCATACCATTCCTGTTCAAGATGATCCACGTCGACGGGTGCTCCAATGGTACTACGCAGGTGCCGATTTCGAGACGCCCATCTGGATCTCCCTCAAGATCGTGCACATGCGACCGAAGGAGAAAGTAAAGCTGTACGACCCAAAGCTAGGTGCAAAGGCTTGGCGACTATTCGATGCCGTCGTCCTTCACCCACTGGAAGTGACCGCTGCACTAGTTCGTCGCTGGGGATGGGTGGTAACGAGATGGGAAAATGAGTGCAGCGTCATGGTATGTACGCTTTGGACCATAATGTGTGTCATCTGATGCTAGGGTCTGTAGCTTTGCCACGGCATATACAGGTGTCAGCGCTGCCAAGGAACTAGGCATCCAGAGAAACGTTGCGCGAAGCATCGGGGCAAGAACTCAATCAAATCCTTTGGCGCATCACCACCACGCAAGCACCGCGATTTTGTCGTTGTACAAGAGACCACCCAACTTACCGCCGTGTTGCCGAGGTGCAATGTAATCATACCATGGCACCGGTACACAGAGATATGCGTGGACATACCGACAGAACACTGTCTGTCCTGCTCCGACCATGGGTACGAGTGCTGGTGGTGCATGGAAGATTTGAAAGGCAGTATGGCAATCTGTTTCAGGACGGATAGCTCAGGCTAAAGTAGGAATGCAACAGTTCCTACAACGGAATACGTCAAGCCACTGTCGATATGGATAGAGGGAGAACGTCCGAGCAATGCGACTCTCTTCACCCGACTTTGCGAACTGCACGGGCAGAAATGGGAGCGACCTCCGCCGAGAAAGATACGAGCAGAAGTGAAAAGGTTGAAGAACTCGAGCGAAGAGCAGGATGAACTGGAAGAGGATGACGAGGGCGCTGATTGACGAAGTTCCAGGAAGTGATTGAGGCAGCAGAGGGATGTTAAAGAACTCGCTTTCTCAGGTCCCCAAGAATGAACAAGACATTTCGAGTGCTGTAACGATCCTGGCTCACTTGTATCATTAGTTGGGTATTTAACTAACACGTTAGAGGTGGTATCATGTAGCGGGGTGCTGTTTCGGCGGCTTTCATAACCAAAACCGGTTTTGATCCGATGGTAAGGAGGAACCCGCGGCACGGAAGTAGTGCACAAGATTGCGAGTGCCAAGTGGATGGCATTGATGGTCAGACGCGAGATGCATGCATATTGGGCTGTCCTAGAGCAAAGAGATGGGATCGCCCTATAGCCACGTAGACTCCCGTGATGCTTGTCGGAATGTAGAAAGGAACACAGCACCAGGGAGGAAGCGGAGTCATCTGTCCGCGCGACGCGTCTCTCCCCTCGACGCGTCTCTCTGCTCTGCCCACCTATCTCTGGAACAGCCTCAGGCACTTAAACTACTCGTTGCTAAGAATCTGGGACATAATGCCAGTAAATAGGTCGTTCCGTTGGTCGGGGAAACTTCTAACGGACAACAGGGCTTCCGAGCGAAAGCATCAGACACATTTGTAATGGCGAGAATCCTCAGCACCGTCTTTTGGGATGGCGCGGAAGTGAGTGGTCTTGATGAAGCGCATATACCCTGTTGGCTCATATGCAAGGATCATAGAAGGCTAGTTGTTGTATCTCTTCGGATGGTATGCAGTTGGCGGTAACGGAAGGGACTTCTGTGTATGGTAAGTAGCTGGCAGAAGTTGCTCTGGGGTTGCTGACATACATCCAGCAAGTATAAATGTCAAGAAGAACTGCTTTGAGAGTTTCGCATACCACCTCTTCCAGAAGCATGGGGACGGGGAGACAAGGCTACGCCTTCCCGTATTCTTCTCAGTGCTGGACAGTGTGGGTAGTGCGGGAGGGATTAGGCGCCCAAACCGAGGGATGACTCAGTTCCTTCAAGAATACGACATCGGAACAATGAGCCACGACTCGCTGCTGAAGTGGCTGGGAAGGAGTGAGAAGACTACCTTGCATCTTTCCTGGGACGGACTGGGCTACGACATGGAGCTAACATTGTGAGCTTAGTGTTTATGGGAAGTGTGATCTTACTAAAGATGGAATGGTAGGAAGGCACCGGGTTGGCCGCGAGCCACGTTCCGGTTCCCCATGCTCCCCACCATTGTGGCTCCTAATGCCCTCAAATTTGCCGGCAAGAACCTGTGAGTGACGCAATTGAATCTACGCATATGTCACAAGCCCTGATATAACGGCTGTCAGCACAGCCAGATTCGTGATTGACTCGACGAAGCTTGTCGATGCCCTTGGGCTGCTGAGAGAAGAGTGCTCGGAAGTCGTGATTTCGTGTCATATTCCGACTGAAGACGAATCCGACAAGGCTTCTGGCAACTCAGATGACCCGGACGAAATAGAGTCATTCGATTTCTCTCCTTCGGTTTTCGTGAGAGCACAACCTCATGGACAGCCTAAGCACCGCGTGAGTCGAGGTCTGCAGTACCAAGGGTATGCAATGCTGACGGCAACATACAGCTGTTTGTCGAGATGAAACGGGATGAGTTCGACTCTCTGATTGTAATTAGACCTATCTCTTACTCGTGCGTCTACACCATTCCCCAAGGGCCAGGAGTTTACTTATAGGCATCAGGTACAACCGCCTCCAGCTATATCACGCCTACGATGCTCTGAAGAAGGGCCGGAAGGCTATTATGCAAATTGACGATACAGGGTGCCTCTCCATCAAGATAGACATACCATACCCACGGCAGACAATCGTTCGCTGTGGGGATCTCCATCTCTTCCACGGCAAAGGTGTATTCGAGCTGCTCCTGGCGCCCATGTAGGGATAGGAGAATGAGGCGAAGGACTCTGGGCACAAACTCTGGGGAGGGGTGAGGAGGAGATCGGGAACGGCTCATGGAGGAAGGCTAATGCGGCTACAAATGCCGAAAGCTGCTGTGCAAGGAAATTGACCTACTACATACTACAACGAAGAACTCGAACGCGTCTATTCAATGACAATTTGTACGCTATAAGATGACATAATGACTCTGCCCGCCCTGTATGGTTCAACTCTATCAGACCTCGGCATTTTTGGCTTAGGTTCTGGCGGGTAGTAGCAACTCCGCATGGTGTTCGGATACTGCAGGAGAGATACCGACCGGGAGTTAATGCTTATTGCGGCAAATGCAATTCCCATCTACTAGTACGGAGATGACCTCCAACTCTTGTGTTCCCAGAAGGTCCTTAGAGGCGTCGACGATAATATCAATAACCTTAAGCAAGCTAATATGATAATGTAAACATGTGGCGGTCTAGGTATTTATTGAAGAGGAAGACTTCGCATAAGTCGAGCGCCGTGTCGGATGTCCAGGCTTTTGTGGCAGCTTGAGCACTGATGGGTTGGAGCATGCAGTTCCGCAGTACTGTCCGCAGTTCAATGACACTTGCAATCGCTTTTCCGCTTCTGCTCCGAGCCCGATGGACCAAGTGTAAGCCTGACGCATGCACCGCATCATCGGTAGGTCCCGTGAACCACTCCACGTAAGCCAGTGGTCTTGACACGAAACGCTTACCGAACAATACTCTCCCTTCTTCTTCATGCAGCATGAAAATCAACTTCAACCGTGCCACGAGAATGTCTAGAGCAGAAGAACATGCTTCAGACTCAACGTCGTCACTTTGGGGCTGAGAACTCACCTTTAAGACTTCCGACTTTACCGTCTTCCTTGCAAACAATGACCGTATCATATCGTGCGCTATGATCATACAATAAACGTGCTTCCCCCTTCTTGCGCGCACGGCATGCATGTGCTACAGAGGTGTGGAGCCGTGGTTCTCCCATTTCCCCGGCAGCGTGTCCCTTTGTACGCGAAGGATTCCTGAATGTACACTTGCTCCAGGCTTGTACGTGCTGAAATCCCAAAGGAGTGGGGTTGGCTTCTAAAGTATGAAGCCGTGTCTGACCAGCTTGTCTTGCTGCGAAGTTGCGCAAAGCTGCAACAAAGTCGACACAACCCCACTGCAACGGATCCACTAGCTCGCTGATAGGCAACTTGGGGAAGGTGGGATTCGCAGCCAATATGTGCTGCGTACCACCAATCGGATGCTGAGACAATTCGCCTCCAGGAATTGTGTCTTTTCTGAACCCGCTCACGCCGGCATCCATTGAGTTGCGCCCATCTGGCCAAATAATCTTGGTCAGCCGTTGGCTCCTTATATACATGAGAGTGTACGCATACCGTGTTTCCATCTCAGTAAAGCATCAAAGGCAGCGATTTTTTCGTGGCGCAGTACCCACGCGGTCATTTCTTGCATCGAAGTATTCTCTCGACCGCTACTCTCTCGAAAGGGTAACTTTGCGAAAGGCCTATGTAGACCCTCCGTAGTTTGCGTGTCCCAGTTGTCCAATGTCCCACCCTCTAGTATCGCCCGCGGATAATGAACGAGGGAGTGTAGCTTTGGAATCCGGAATGGATTCTCCCCTGGGAGGCTCTATGAGCGTCGGCACAGTGCCACAGATGCGTAGCAAATGTGAAGATACAGAGGTTCACTCACCGCCATCTTCTTCTTCTGTCTCCTTTCTTCTTCTGGCGCCTAAGCGCACGAATGACTCCTTATTGGCATGGAATTGGAGAAGAGCTTGCCGGAGCAGGACCACCGTCTTCTCTGAATGAGTCTCCAGGGAAGCAGTATAGAAGAAATTCAAGAGTGCTGCTGTCGCGCGCATCACCCTACGTCCGTCCTCACCCAGAGCCTGCAATGCGGCGGAACTGCATATTACACCCAGAATAACGCGTGCCATATCTTTATGCTCCTCGCCGCTCATCTGGGTCAAGGTTGTGATGCCTTTTTCGAACAATCGTGCCCCGTCGGTTGGAGGAAGAACTTGGAAACCATGGTCAAGCTCCTTCTTTCCAACAATGTCGATCAGCCACGACAATTGGGTCTTCAACATTCCTTGGAGAAGTTGGTGTAACAGGTCGGGATACAAACAGGAATGAATCTGAGCGTGAGGAAGCTTGGCAAATAGCGGCTCTGGAATGGGAACGAGTGAGAGGGCCTTCGTGACGGTTAAACCCGAGCGGAGGTCTCCTTTCTTGGTGTGCGTGGCCGGGTTTAGCAGAAGGGGAATGGCGGGACGCAGTCCCGTGCTGTCGCTGGGAAGCGCGACCGGAGAGGGATCAGGAGGATGCTGGCCGAGCTCGGAGTTGGTTGGGTGGTTGTGGCTGAGCAGACTGCTGAGTATTGCAATAGTAGCTCCTTGATCTCGAACAATGCAGGGATGGGCATACTGCTCTTCGTCGAGAAGCGCTTCTGTGCCAGTCAACTCCATACCCATGTTTCGATAGCTGATACTGCCGATAGGACAGCGAAGATAGCGTGTGCATGTCACAAGACATTGCTCCGGATAATCAGCCATCCAAGCGCCAAGAATTGGGAAGCAGCGTCGAACCAGACCATCCCCGGCAGCCCAGAGAACTCCATCTTTGGCGGCTGGAATTGTGTCCTTCAGAATGTAAGAGATACAATGGTGAAAGAGACGATGGCGTGCCAACTTCGCGCTTTCTTCACTTAGGCCAATGCTTTCGAATTTGTTTGTCGGAAGGTAGCCCAAGAGAAGGGTTCCCCTTTGGGAGGGTGTTTTCCGAACCGCCTTGGGGAGATTGCCGATGGACAGATAAATGGGGTATCCGTAGCGATCACCGCTATGTTGGGTGAGAAGCGTTTTGTCGCTTCCCAATATAAGAGGTATAATGGTGGCTCCCACGGGAAGCTGTGTCTGTAATGGAGACAGGTCAGTCGCAGTAGCATGATGGGTTTCAGACAGAGCTTGTTATACCTGAAGTCTCCACCACCAATTTCCGGTCCACATCTCCGATAGAAGCCGATATTCCTTGTCCATATCGACATAATGCTTCTCTGGACCAAACACAAGAACCTTGCTGAAACGGGGATCTCCAAAGAGTAGCTGTACGGCGTCCAGAATATTTCTGTGCCACAAGACTGCCGTCTCGTCCGTGTCTTGCAAACGAAACTCGGTGCGATGCCAGTTCAAACTGCGGACAGGAAGCTGATTGTCGACGATGTTGTTTAACTCGGAGCAATTCTTGAATGACAGCCCTAGAGCCGATACAAGCTGTTGACGGCAAGCTATGTCAGATCAGGGGTCTCCGATGGGAAAGGCTTTAACTCACCTCTGGGTCCAGTAAACGATTAGCGGCGGCTTGGCTTGGGCTTTCCGAGCTGATCCAGTGTCCCACAAACCAGTCTATCCGGGAGTTAAAGGGATGAAAGGGGGAGTGATTCGCCGGTAGCTCTTCTGTTTCTTTATGGGAAGACTTTGGCTCGACCGGTTCAGTCTGCCCGGCTTTTGGGGAGAAAAAGTCGACGCAAAGAGGTGGCCTTCCCAATTCGGAGAATGCTTCAGGCAGAGACTGTCGACAACTTGGCTGATCACTGTGTGTCGTCTCTGCTGAACAGAGCCCGCCGAACTCAGTATCTTGTATGGGTTGAGTGGGCAAATGTTGACGTCGAATGTGAGCCAGACGCTCCCTGAGATCGGGGGGAAGTGAGGGCTGCTCTGACGGGGCTCTCATTGGGTTCGGGGCAAAGTCGTCTTCTTCTGCTTCGTGTTCCCCTCGATCTTCTGGCTGCAGTGGCACTCGGAACAGTGCTTCACAGGCAGTATTTTGCCTGTGCGATACATGCCTTCGCAGGGCTTCCCCGTTTTTGAAAATCTTCTTGCACCCTGCGCAAGGCGCCATTGGGATCCGCCTCAGCAGGAGCAAAAAACAAGGCAGAAATGGCTGGCGAGGCGAGTGTGCAAGCAGGCTCAGTGCGCAAATAGACAAGGTTGAGTGACGGCGGCGGCACCTGTAGATCTCCGTAGGTGCTGATAGAGTGCTGTAGAGTGCTGTAGAGTGCTGTAGAGTGCTGTAGAGTGCTGTAGAGTGCCGTAGAGTGCCGTACAATAATGTAGAGTACAGTCTCTTGCAGTTTATAGCAGTGGAATCACGAGCAGGGGCAAACCGGCATGGCCTGAGCGTAGTCACTTGCGCCAAGACTAAGGTGCGCAAGACCCGGAGGTGATGAAGCACAATGCAGGCAGGAGCACATATGTATGGACGGGAAGAGGAATCTGCGACTGATTGCAAAACTTGATCCCCAACCAGCAAAATCTGGTTTCGGCTAAGGCAAACTTCACAACTGGCTACTCGCATCGATCGCGAGCCGCTTATCAAGTCGGAAGTAAAGAACCGTCTGGCTACTGGACTACCACAGCTCCGGTGCGATCGCCAAGCCCCGTCTCCATCGCCAGGCCCCGTCTCCATCGCCATGTTCAACTTGAACGGGAGGCTACCAGCCCGCGGACAGGGTGTGTAGAAGGCAGTGAGACTATCCGCTAGTGCAGATCGAGAAAGTGGAACGCAACTACTAGGGTTAAAACTATAAACTGACGAGAGTGAAGACCCCGACAATGCCAATCCAGGTGCCGCACTTGCACCACACTACGACTGCGCTTTCTGTCTTGACTTTGTCTTTCTGCCCCCGGTTTGTAAAGCAAGAGATGCGCGATAGCGGGCAGGCGTCCGAATAATACGGTTGGAAACGGCGGAGCGAAGGACATGTTCTGGGGACGCGGGACGGGTTGGAGGTGGCTTCACGAATGCAGCGGCCGCGGCCGGAACGCTCTCGACAGGGGCCGGCTCGTACGGAACAACCTCGAGAGTCAGGGTCTCGGGTGGAGCGATTTGGAGCGGCACAGGCTCAGACGGAGGACTCTCGAGGGGCGCTTCCTCGGGTGTAGCCGCCTGTATTGCTGCGGCTCCAGACGGAGCGGCTCCGGATGGCTCAGCAGCATCGTATGCACCAGCCTCGAATGCTTCGGACCCGAATGGCTGGATAAGAGGTGTGACAGGAGTCCACTGAAGGGTGCAATGGAGAGGTCCAGAGCCCTCCGCCGCAATTGCGTTCTGGGGAGCTTCCTCCAAGTGGTTGGGCGGGTGTATGGGACTAGCGGGAAAGCAAGGCTCTTCTCCTATAGGTTCATTTTCGACGGGTGCAGGCTCCATAGAGACGGTGAGGGGAATCGACGCGAGAGTGGATGACAGGCTTGTTGTGAATTCGACGCCGGGCCAGGGGTGCCCAACTGGTTCTGGAAGCTCGCCCAGTCCACCAGTTGCATGTGTCAATGGCAGGCCATTGTGGGGCACGGTGGCGAGATGCTGGTCCGCTGGTTCCATTCTGGCTGCTTTCGAAGGAGATGCTGTTGGTGTCATCACATCTGTGTATAAGTCGATGGCCATGTCGGGAGATGTCTTGCTGCCAAAAGACAGCTTGTGCGGCTTTGTCGGCGGCGAGACGGAAAGAGCGAGGCAAAACCCATCATCCTCCGAATGACCAGGTAGCTCCGCAGTAATAGAAGAGCCACAGTCGCCTGCTCGGAAGTGGCCAATGGGCGTAGCCAGAGAGGTGGACCCGATCTTTATGGCCGATGTAGGGCTGGGGAAAGGCAAGTGCTCCTCGACATTGGCAGCTGCTAAGTGCACTGGCGTTAGAAATGTTTGAGGATGAGCGGGATAAAGACCATACCTATCGCCTCTGACTGGACATGTACATCTACTTGCGAGTCTTCCAAGTCGGGGCCCTCAGAGAAATGGCCCGGTCGTATGCGCAAGGCAGGCAAACCACGTGCCAGGTTGTACCACGATCCCGTGGCCGGCGAAATGAAGTTCGTAAGGAGAGCACCGTCGCAAGGTTCCCTCTGCTTGCCGATTTCGAGACGCTCTTGGAGGTTCGCTACCGGGTCTATCGGGGTGATGTTGTCATCGCTGAGGATGGACAGCCGTGACTGACGGTTTTCCACCGCACGAGTGGCCTGAGAAGAGGATCCGGCAACCGCTTCGAGCGGCAAAGAGGATGATGGGAGTTGGAGTGTACCTAAACGAGCCAGCTCTTCTTCAATGCCGGAATTGACGTGCATGCTCATAGAGTCATCATCCGTAGGGCGATTGGGCCATGGGGAGATCTCTGTATCTCCCCATGAGAAAGGTTCTTCATCGCCATCCACCCTTCCCAGGCTTTCCAATGTACGCAACCTTTCGATCAGGGGGCCGACATAATCAGTCGGCGTAGGTTCTTCGTCGTTGAGGTCTCCGCTGGTCGCGCTGACAAGGGGGCGCTGTTAGCTTCTGAGGACATGCTGCAAAGGGCGATCCACTTACAGTCCTTTGAGCATGAGGTTGTCCATAATTTGATTGTACTTGCTCGGGAATGCCGATTGAAACTTTCTCACATTGGACATATGATCCCGATAATGCTTTTCCCACCCTGCAGCGGAGAACTTGTGAGCGGCGCTCGATTTCCTCAGACCGGTACTCCATTGAGATAGACTGCATTGCAGCTGCAAGCGGGGATAAATGATGACAGCCAGATGGGTTGGGGGGTGAGGAGCTCACTGCGGTCACTGGAAGAGCCAACAAAGCGTTGGATCGCTTAGCAAACTCTTCCTTAAATACTGAACCATCGGTATCTTTCCGACGGTAATACGCGGCGACGAAAACATCAGAAATAGCCGGATGCTCGTAGAGACGGCTCGGTGCCTTAACCTGAAGCCTAAGTATCAGCCATCGAAAGACAAGAAAGCAGTATGCAGCCCTACACTTGAATCGCAATCCTCAAATAAGAAGCGAGAATTGCTCAAAAGACGCTCCACCTCGTCCGCAATCTTCTCCGTACCAAGCGTGACGACATTCCCGAGATAACGCTGCCTAACAACGGCATCCGCCACTGTTTTGACTTCGCCTCTCAGCTGAGCTTGACGTTGTTCAATCTATAATTTGGTGAGATCAAGAAAATGCAATTCAGACCATCCACTGACAATAGCTCGCATGTAGTCGGCGTAGGCAGTGTTTCGCAAGAAACGACCGTGATAATGTGTTTCGGATAGTCCCAGCTGACGACACGCTTGTCTCACTGCCAGCCCTACCCAGCGCCCGCTTGCGATACCATTGGGAAATGCGTCTTCAGTCTCTATCTTGCACCTATAGACTCGATTCGCAATTTGAGCGATGGACTTGCCCGCAGGCGAAAGCTTGCTCATCACGGCGTGCGTGCCAGACTTGCGGGTGGGTGGTGTTACGGAAGAGATTTCGTGGGATGAACGATCGCACTCGGTGTCGGAACTTCCACAGCCAGAGGCCGAAGGCATCTCCATTCCTGCGGCCGAAGCCGTCTCGTCGGAATCGTCGACGTAGCGGACCTCGTGAGAAGCTGAGCGGTTCCTGCGGTTTGTGCTGTCTATTTTTCTACCAACTGGTTGCTTGCGATTCCCAGTGGCTCGCTTTGAAATGTTCACGGGCACGGAAGAGACAAATTTATACTATAACAATGTGAGGCGACGGATGTAGTTGAAGAGTCAAACCGTCACTACTTACTTGAATTGACGTGTTGGCGTCCTTGCGGCCGCTCCGCTGGGACGTACCCCGCATCCCTTGCCCTCGTAGCTGACCTGAAGTCAGGTTAGATAGTTACTTTGAGTGAAGTTGATGCTGCCCACCAGTATCTTGCTGATCCTCCCCAGTATCTGGCACCGCTTCCTTCCCTCGACGTACATGGCGTGTTCGAGAGGACCCATAATCAAGGTGTCGTCTGGCCCTCGTTCGTTCACGATCAAGACCGGGATCGACTCGACCGTTGCTGTCTTGATACAGTTCACTGACAGGTTTGGTAGGGCCCACCCGGCGCTGTCTTGAAATCGTTCTGCCACGAGCGCGGTTGGCTTGGATATGTGAGCGGGGACTGGGTTCGGGGCCGGTGATGCTGTCGAGATCCGAGTCATCTTCGTCAGTGAACTCTTCTTCGATAAGAGGTCCGGTTTTGCGCGCTGTAGGGTATAACCACCGACAGAACATGAGAATGAAGTTCGGGGTGGATGAGGGGGGGGATACGCACCGCGCGTTGGTAAAGCAAATGCAACCGCACTTGAAACACCGTTACGTCCAACACCACGCGGTTGGGTTGACCGCGCCAAACGCCCGTCGCCGTATCCTGAGGGTCATGAGTATTGCGGTCAAGGCTTGCCTAAGAAGTAGCGTTTACTCTGTGGTACCATTCACTTTCGACACGAACGGAGTTTCTCTACACTTCAATGGGGTAGGCGAAGCGTATACGGGAACCCCTTGTGCAAGTCGGAGCGCTGCGCACAACGCCAGCAAACAAGGGCGGCGAGAGGCAGGGAACGGATGTTCGTCAAACCAAGACGAAAACGTAGGACTGGAAGGACAAGCAGAAAAGAGGAAGAAGACAGCAAATTTCACGAATGCCAAAACGTAAATTACTTGGATGGGTCTGACTCGTCTTGAGACTTGGGTCTACGGGGAGCTACAAGGGTCTACCTATCTCTACAGCATTCTATGGACTTCTACAGAAAATCCAAGAGATGCTCCCGATCAGCTTCTTCTCCCCTCGATGCATCCATCAACTGCCTCAACTTATGTTTGGCTGCCGACTACAGACCATGGCTAAGTACTGTATGAAGTCCTTGTTCAGGTAGACAGTAGGCAAAGGCAACGGCTGAACGCAATAAATGCGATCACGGTGTCGCGAGATTGGATTTCCGAGACAGACGCAACTTTCTCACCCGGCCAACCTTGCTGTGCCTGATTCGCCGACCGCAGCCATGATCTTTCAGCTGCTGGCTCGACACGCTCCAGCTCGACCTGTACTTGAGATGCTAGTGAGATAGATGAGGATGATGCTGACGTAGACGACATGGTGTTCGACAGAGAGGCGTGCTCGGAGAGGCTGTTCGTAGGGTTGGGTTTTCGAGTGGACCCCTGCCTTCATTGGTGTCGGTCTTCTTGTCCCCCTCAACGCCTCTTTCAGCTTTGCCGGCGGTGCTGTCATTGCCTGGGGAATTATTGGCCCTGCGATCGTGGCGGCCGGTGTTGTAAGCTCCTTCCTCTATGATCCCCCGTCAGCGATTGATTTTCGTCTCAGGCATTCGGCACAGCCATGTCCCCCGATTACCCCGGCTACATCAACTACTCTAAGATGATTCTGGATGCTCCGGTGAACGGCCCTTCGCCCAAGTACTGGTTCATTTGGCCGGGTTACATGTGCCTCCTTTGCGCATCCATCGCTGAAATTGGCGCCAACTACAAGTCACTCGTCGCCTCCTTCGCGATGATGCTCGAGCCCATCATCCACAAGCTGCGCCCCAACAAGAACCTTGACATCAATGTGAATGACTCCCTTCGTGACCCGGTTCCCCTTGATGAGCAGGTTTCTTCCTGGCTCTGGGGTGGTGCAACCGTTTTGTCCACCATCATGTGCATGATTGTCATGAAGTTCCAGGTAAACTACTTTCTCACACGACGTCATTCCAGCGTTCTGACCTTATCCGGCCGCGCGTAGTTTGACCAGAACTCAGGGATCACTTTACGCGCTATTATCATCGCGTTCTTCTTCTCGCTCATCGGAGCAGAGTGCGCTGGACGTGTTTCGGTCATCCCTGTCACGACCCTTGGCAACTTCTCCCAGCTCATCTTCGGTGGTATCTCGAAGGGCTCTGGACAGCCTCCCACTGTTGACCAGCTTAACAGCGGTTTGACCGGTATGATTGCCCTTGCCGCATCGGAGCACTGTGCAGACATGCTCGGTGATTTGAAGACGGTGCGTATACACTTTCGAATCCGCGCACACTCTTATTCAATGTCCTGCCAGACCCATCTCCTCGGCGCGTCTCCCCGTGTCCAGCTCTACTCTCAGATGGTCGGCACCCTCGTCTCCATCTTCTTGTCGGCGGGCATGTATGTTGTCTTCACAAAGGCATACCCATGCATCAACGAGCTCACCACCACCACCTGCTCGTTCCCGGCTCCGGATGTCGGCGCGTGGCGTGCCGTTTCGATCGCCGTTTCCTCTCCCAGCCTGCCCATTCCCAAGACCTCTGGCATCCTGCCCATTGTTCTTGGAGTGTTTGTCATCGCTCAGACCTTTGTCAAGTACAGGTTTGTCAGCCCTGAGAAGCACTTCTGGTTCCCGAACTGGAATGCTCTCGGTATTGCCTTCATTCTGGGCCCTCTCTCCACATACCCGTGAGTTTGAACAGTTCCTGACTGGTCCTCTTCTGATGTTGTCAACAGGATGGCCATGCTGTTTGGATCGCTTGTCGCCTTCTTTTGGCGCAAGAAGGCGCCGGCCCATTTCCAAATGTTCGGCTAAGCCATCGCTGCCGGTGGTATCGCCGGCGAGGGCCTTGGCGGCATTGTCAACGCTGTCCTCCAGATTGCTGGCGTCTCCGGCGCGGTGCATGGCACCGCCGTTGGGTGCCCGATGAACGCATACTGCGGTTGAGTTGGTCACTCTCCAATCCGAGAACTTTTTGCTTCTGTGCAGTAGCTTAGAGATAGCATTTGGACGCGGTGTACTCTAATACCATAGCCAATAAAGGAACGCCTCCACTCTTACGGAGCCCGGAAGGGGACGATTGATGTCGCACTCATGTTGCAATACATGTGTCGCGGCCTGTCATTTACAGCGATTGGGTGGTCTTGCGATAGAAGCGATGGGCGGCATCTGCAAACCAAGACTTCTTTCAGTGCCGTTGACAGCGGTATTCAGCGGTATTATTGCATGCGTTTGCCCTCGCTCACCCGTCGTGCAACTCCACGATGAGTCAAACGTCCAGTTTTAGTACAAGCATGTGTTCATCGTCATCACGTAGTACTATACGTAGAAGATCATATGGTCACTGAGGACGTTACACGTGCAGGCGCGTCTAATCGCTGGACTCAATCTAATGTCCTTTTAGCCCTTGTTCCGCCGGTTCCCCGCGCCTTTGGGGTTTGCCTCGGTCCACACCGCCCAATCTTCATCTTTGCGTCTTTGCTCCTCCTCACGCTCCTCTGCGAAGGCTGTCCCATCCATCTCGGTGTCGAGTTGCAACTGTTCCTTCGAGGTGGGAGCATTTTCTGATGCTGCCCCGCCCCCAGAAATGATGTTCCCTCTCCGCTGTTCCTCGGCTAGGTACTCCTCGATTGTCATAGTGGGTAGGCGATGACCTGGGCGGAAGACTTGCGCTTGTAGCCTCTGACGGTCGGCGGCCACGGATGATGTATTCGATGGGAGGAGGGTGAACGGTCGCAATGGCTACGACAGTGTCAAGCGGAATCCTTGATCGAGGCAGGTTGTAACTTACCCTTCCCTGAGGATCAAGTAAAGGACCGTTCACATCGGTTAGCACTTGATTGATCCGATCCAACCGCCAAGTCCCATCATCCTCCGTCCGCTTCTCGTCAGGCGGCGCTTGAGGCTCGTCCGGAGGTGCCATGCGCAATAGCTCCAACTCCTCGCCAATGCTCCTCAGCTGCGCCTGGCATTGTACGTGGGCAAGTCGTAGCACCTTGAATGTCAATTCTCGCGCCTGGTCTTCGTCGTAGCTTGACGGGAGGTCAATGAGCTTTGCAAAGAGATCGATGTCGGAGGTGGTTTCTGTTGGCAGAAGGGCAGCGATCTGTGACCGAAGCTCCTTCTCTGCCTTGAACTGCTTGATCTTGACATCTCGCCTCGACGCGAAATCCGCAGGTATGGACTTTGCAAAGAGATACTGATCGCATTCAGATATCAGGCTATAGGATTTGAGGTGATTCAAAAATATGCGAAGATGCAACTGGCATATGTCAGAAGGCTGACAGATCGAGTGATGCGCATTAACTCACCTCAGACTGCTGCAGCCGTGTTATCCGCTCATCTCTGCCATTGGCCGCTACACGTCCCGCAGCTTCTCCCCACACAAAGTCCACGAGCATATATGCGGCATCTCTCGTGCTTAGATCATCAACCGCCTCGTTGTCGCTGAACAATCCCAGGTCATTGACGCGAGACGAGAGGATCTTGAGGTCGGTGACAGCCGATTGCAACGATGATTGGGCAGCTGGGTCGGACGCTGGAAGGTGTAACGAGGATGACAGAGAGGACAGTGCACGAGAGAAAAGAGATGCCAGTGAGATAGATGAGGATGTTGCTGATGTAGACGACATGGTGTTCGACAGAGAAGCGTCCTCGGCGCGAGGCAGGCGAGCTCACACGTTGTATGCGCGTATGACGTGTGCGACCCTAACAGAAGCGCCCAGAAAGGGACTCGACAAAGAATGGGATACGGCAGAATTACAATTCGGTGATTGTTTTACAACATAGCATGTAGTCGTAAGGTAGCGTGTATTGTAGATGCTAGCATGATCTACAGCTCTGGAGATCCCATCGCGGCAGGCGCATTCCTGCGCGGCCAATCCTCAGCGACCTCAATGAAACCACACTGGAAAGGAACTCCTCCGACCTCAAACCCATCGGGAACGCGCATCGTCTTCATCTTCGGCTTGACAACCAGCTGTCTCGCTGTTCCTTTCCTAGGAGGCTTCACGGCCTTTTTCACTCGGTTCCAATTGGCAGGTGCCTTGGTGCCTTCCAGCAGCGGATGAGGCGGCCACTGCCGCCCGTGCCATGCAGCCGGAAAGAGTGGAAGAGCAGGTGTGATGGGCGCGTACTCATCATCATCATCCTTCTTTCCGTCGGATTGACCGTGGTCGATGCCGCGTTTATCGGTGTCCGTCTCAACCGGTGTGGTGTTGTTCTCAACCTGAGCCTCTGAAGCCAAAGGTGGCAGAACCGAGGAGGCTGCGGGAGCGGTGCTGGCTGCGGGAGCGGTTGGCCGAGGAGTGATGTTTCTTGAGTCGCTGATCCCTGAAGTCGTCTTGCCCAGCAGGGAATCGATCTCGATAGGACGAACTGTAGGAGGGCGCGGAGTGACAGTCTTTCGAGCCTGCTTCCATGGCGTGGTGCTGCGGGATACAGTTGGGCTGCGTCCAGTATGCACAGGGGAGGCATTGCGGGAGAGTTCTGGCTCGTCTTCGACCACACTCTCAAGCCGCGTATGAGGTAGCGGGGCGATAATCCGAGGTTCTTCTTCCACCGGGCTGGCCTCGTCTTCGACCGTGTCGCGGAGCATATGCTTGAAACCAGAGTTCGGGAGGGAAGCGAGGGGATCAGCATCATCGTCCGAAGCATCAAGCTCGTTGTCATCGCCTGCAGCATTGGAAGTGATCGTATGTGGATCGCGGCTCGAAGTGGCCTCTTTCACAATGTCGATGAGCGGGCGTGGTTCTGCTATGGGCGGCCGGGAAGTAGCCCGACTGGGCAGTCGTGCGATGGGGCGAGAAGCGGATGACTGGGCGGTGGGTGTAGAAGGAGGTCCGAAGGAACTGTCGCCCAGCTGCAAGGACTGAACACCGAAGTTGAGCTGTCCGAGTGCAGAAGGTTTCTCTACGGGCAATGCCGTCGCCGTCGATGACATGGTCGATATACTGGCTGTCGATGCTGACCCAGATGCGCCCGAGGACTCCCCTGCCCCATCCCACGGTTCCATCTTAACCTCAACATCCCTTCCTTTCCCTTTCACATCAGACGTCGCCATCATATTGCGCGCGCCGCATGCGGTCACCGAAGCGGGTTTGACAGACACGGCAAGAGCAGCGACCATAGGCTTCGACTCGGGTTGCTCGGGCTTGACGTTCGGCTTCTCGTCATCCGAGCTCAGCGTTAGGTCGACTGTCTCCACCGGGCGGTTGAGGCAGTTGCTGCACTTCCACCCGTATGCCGTCGCGGCCCTTTCTGAAGCAGTCGGTGGGCGTTGTGGCTTCGCAAGCACGCGCGCCCTGAGCTCGTTCGCGGCCTTGTTCAGTTCGTGTACTTGAGCGGCGGTCAACGGCGGGGCGTGGCATACTGGCCATCGTTAGGAGATGTATAAGGAAGAGATAAGTATCGCTCACGGTGATGCCATCTTTGCTGACAGGTCGAGCACCTCATTAAGTAGTTCTCTGCCACGAAGGTCAGCGAGGCCTTGTATACGCGGGTACCGTCTTACCTGAGTCGCTGATCGACCTCTTGCATTTCTGACAATCCAGTTTCGGATCGAAGTCTCTCGCCATCGTGGTCAACACCTTGGACGTGAGCAGGGCGGATGAGAGTCCCGCTTGAGTCCAAAATGCCTGCACGGCCTCGGTGGCATGATGACCAGTCGGCGAGATCGCCTCAAGGTGATTGCGGAGCCGTGGCTCGGAGCCGAGGGCGAAATTCCGAGATGGACGCGACTTTGTCATTCGCCACTCTGGTGCGAACCTTTCCATCTCTCAGTCGCCCGACCTCAGCCATGATTCTCCGGCACTTTGCTCGCCATGCCCCGACTCGACCTGCGCTCGCAAACGGCATCCGCTTCCTGAACTCGACCGGCCAAGATCTTCCCGGCCTCCCACCCATCGTCCAACGAGCAGCTCAGGGAGCGATTCGCACCATGGAGCAATGGACCGGCAGATCTTTGGAGGCTTCACCATCACCAGCGTCCCTACCAGCCTCTGGATCACTCTCCTCTTCTCCGACAGCCCTATCATCTGAGAAAGCGCCGAAGATCACTCGATCAACGTTATCGTCGCGCCGAAAGAGGATCCGCTCCTGGCGTACTTGGCTTCGGCCATCATGAAAGATGGACACAGGCATCGCGCACGTCGCCTCATCGCAGAGATGCTCATGATCCTTCAAGAGGCGACTCATAAGGACCCGCTACCGTTCATGAAGGAGGCCATACGAAGAGCATCGCCGGATGTCAGAATTATCTCTCACAAAACTGGCAACAAGACGACTCGGTTACCTTTTGCACTCTTCGAGAAACAACGTACCAGACTGGGTTTCGCGGCGATACTCGAGGCGTGTGAGAAAAGGACTGAGATCGGATTCCCGAGAAGGTTAGCATGGGAACTTATGGGGATCATGAACGGGAAGAGTGCCGCGCTAGACAAGAAGAGGGAGATACACAGAGAGGCTGCCGTCAACAGGTGCACAATGTCATTTTCTGCGCCTTGTCAGTTGCTGATTTCCTCGTCTCAGGGCTGCCGTTGCAGTACCCCGAGAAAGCCGCCCGACGCGGAAGTGAATGTGCTATTCATGTGTATTAATATCTACCCTAGTTAAGTCACGCCAACTTAGTTGCCTATATTGAGATGGTTAGACGTGATGCGATCGGTTTGCGACACGAACGGACCTTTGCGTACAGCGATTCGACAACATTCCCGACGTGCTTCAGAGTGTCGAGCGTGCTCGAGTAGGTCTCCTGTAAGATTAATTAGGCGACGGCATGGAGTACAGCGGTGTTTACGTACATCTTCTTCTGGCTCATCGTAGACAACGAGGCAACCGGCACCCTGATCGAGAATGCCATTGAACACCTTGTCAAGGATCATCTGGCTTAGCCTGGGAGAGTTTGTTAAAGACGGCCCAGCGGGGCTAGGAATACGTCTGAGCTTACTTCAGTTCGACCTGGCTCACAGGCTGTCCGACCAGCTGAGCGACATGGGCTATCTCGATCCGGCTGAACGGCTCGATGATCTTGAGCAGATTTTGCTCGAGCAAGGTGTCGTACAGAGCTGAAAGGTGCGTCCGTATTGTGGGATCAGATTGCAGTTCTACGCTGCAGGTGAGTTACGCCGTCAGCCTAGGTACAAATAATCTTACCAGGTTGAAAGTCCTTCAGCGCTTGCTCGAACGCGGCCAAGTTGCGGGCCTCGTGAGCGGCGGCGATCGCCTTCATAGCGTCTACCTGTCGTCCGGCGTGCTTCGAAGCGAGCTTGACATTCATGATTGTGTTCATTCCTCAGGCTGCAATGGGATCAGTGGGTTTCTGGAGGGCTGCGAGATATAGTCTCACCGAATTAAGCATGATCTTGCAGAGAAGCATGTATTTCAGCGCAGCCAATGCTCCAGACGTATCTTCCACGCCGCTCATCCCCTCAAACGCCTCGAAGAAGTAAGAGTACGCGGTCTTGTAGTCCCTGTCCTCAGCAAGCAGTAGACCGCTTTGCATGTCCAGTTGTGCCTGGAGATGTGGAGGGCAGTATATGCTGTTGGCCGCTGTCCGCGAGCTGGTCAGAGCAGCTTTTGCCTTCGGCAGGTTTTGGGTGGCGTGGTGCAACTTCGACTCCAACAAGTGAACCTCGGTCAAGATCATCTTGTCATCCAGGCGCCGCAGCTCCCCCAGAAGGCGGTCAACGATGGCAAGACCTTCCCGGTACTGACGAGTTTCGAGGAAGAGGGTTGCGAGGCGGATTTCGAGGGATTGGGCGAGGAAGATGCGAGACTCTCCGCGAGCCCATGCGATCAGTTCGTTGAGGAGCGAGGTTTGGATGGCGGTCGAGGAGGGAAGGGGTGCGAAGTAGTCAATGAGCGTCCGTACTACAGCCGTGGTTAGTTCGGTCCAACTACCACATCAGTGTGCGCACCAAGTTTAGCAGACTTGGCTTTGGCCGTCGACGACATGAACTGGCGCGACATGCGCACAACATCGGCCAAGGCTTCAGCGTTCCTGTGTTCCACATCAGACTATGCCCTCTCATCCATGCCAGTGCATAGATTCAACTCACCCCTCATCGCGGTACAGCTGAGCCAGCTGCATGAGTGCCCCCTCCTGATCCCTCGTCGCTTCCTCATTCTCTGTCGCGTGCGTCAGCGCGAGTTCACAAGGCAGACGCACGATCCACGCACCAGACTTCGACGCCAGTATCTCCTTCAGCATCTCCTCCGCCTTCTTCGGATCGGTCTTCGCGACCTCCGCCGCCTGCTGTAACGGTGTCTGTGCCATGCTGGTCGTTGCGTATAGACTAGGAGAGGAGCGCCTGTGCGACTGTGGTACGCAGGACGGAAGCAATGCAGGGTTACGCGTCTCTTGATTTCTGGTGCGCAAGGGTTCGCGCCGCCCACCCTCAGCTCTCCCCAGGTCTCCCCAGGTGCATACACTCAACTCGCTCTACCCTCATGTCGTCTGAAGAGGAGGTCCTGCCTATACCCAACCTGAAGCTGCCCCAGGCACACTTCGTACTCCAGAACCAGAGGCTGCAGTCACTCCATGGAAAGGCACTCGAGGACCTTGTCGCTGGTGTGGAGGCGGATGGTGAGTGCTTACCAGATCTCCTCCCGGTATGCATCGGCTAATCAGGTTCTATGAACTACAGAGATGGCGCCGTACTACAAGCTGCTGCTCGAGTCCACCCCGTCCCTGAAGCGCGACGATGCGTTGCTGAAGAAGATGGAGGATGCGAACACGGCTGCGTTTGCGAAGCTGGATGAGGCGCTAGCCAACGCCGAGAAGACCGAAGGCGAGACGGAGATCAGCGATGCGTTGCGCGCCAAGGCGACCTACTTGACCAAGATCGGTGACAAGGAGAAGGCACTTGAGGCACAGAAACTAGCCCTGGAGAAGACACCTGGGCTCGGCTCGAGGATCGATATCGTCCTCACCATGATTCGCATCGGCTTCTTCTTCCAGGACAACGCCGTGGTCGCAGAGTGGATGACGAAGGCCAGCGAGCTCATCGACCAAGGAGGCGACTGGGACCGGCGAAATCGGCTGAAGGTATATGAAGGGCGACACATGCTCTCGGTGCGGAGGTTCAAGGAGGCCAGCGACTTGCTGCTGGATGCGCTGTCGACGTTCACCGCGACAGAGGTGTTCGAGTACAACGAGTTTGTGACATTGACCGTGCTGAGCGGGACGTTGACGCTGGAGCGGGTGGAGCTGAAGAAGCGGGTGCGTCGCTGTGGGTCACGGTGCTTTTGTTCCGATTCTGATCAGTATGCAGATCATGTCGAGCCCGGAGGTGAACTCGGTGCTACCAGAACTTCCGCACCTTGGCGACTACTTCACCTCCCTTTACAACTGTGACTACTCGCGGTTCTTCCGAGCTCTTGGTATGCGTCTCGAACATTGATGCCGATAACCACTGATGATGTTTCAGCCGAGGTTGAGCAGATGTACCTCATTCCCTCCCGCATCCTTTCCCCACATACGCAGTTCTATGTCCGAGAAATGCGCGTGTTGGCGTATTCTCAGCTGCTGCAGTCTTATCGCTCCGTATCCATCGCATCCCTTAGCGCGGCGTTTGGTGTTACGCCATCATTCATCGATGCGTGCGTCCCATGTCTTTCTGCTTTCAGAGAATGGCTTACTGATACGCGTTGCAGCGACCTCTCCCGCTTTATAATCTCCGGCCGACTAAACTGTACGATCGACAAGGTGTCGGGCATAGTGGAGACGCATCGGCCAGACCGGAAGAACGCGTTGTACGAGCAGGTGGTGAAGCAGGGAGATGTGGTGCTCAACGAGATACAGAAGCTGAGCAAGGTGCTGTGCTAGCTATTGTGGCCTGTTGCAGCGCTGCAATGATATAATTTCGCCTTCATCGACGAGTACTGGCCATGTGCGATCGCGTCAGGCTGAGCTGGAATGCGAAGTAAAACGGAAACATCACGCGAGCTCGGAACATCGCGCGGACGATCGCTCGGCGATCAGGGGACGATGAAACGATACCACTTCGCTAGCTCTAGGCACCATAAAAGACCACCGCGCAGACAAGGACAACTCACGTGCGACGGTAGTGGCAGTCAAGACTAGAACAATGAAAGATAGGTGTGAAGCACATGAGGCCAGTGCAAGTACGCCAACGCCAGCGATAAGCCGACTAGTCGCCATTTGTGGCTATGGCGCACTCATAGGGGTCCTAGGTACACATAGCCTTCCCCCCCATGCTATGTAGCGTTATCTCAAATGAGTTTATTGCCTACTGCATCACACTTGGAATCGAACGAGATGTGTATGTCACCATGTCGACCCACTTTCACTCCAATTCTGAGGTATTTGCGCTTGTTCTGACAGCGAAAGCGCGCCGGGCAAACTGCCCATAGCCCTCATAGCCGCCATGCGGACCCCGGCGGCCCAGCGGTTCTCACTGGGGCCCGGACATGGCCAATAGCTTGGAGAACTTACTAGTCAGGAAGGGTCACTGAGTTGGCGCAATATCATGTAAAATAAGTAAAACGGTTAGCCCCCGTTGGGGCCTTACGGAGAGCTAGATAGCGATGCCTGCAACACACATCTTGGCCCATCGCTCATGCTATGTAGCGGACTAATCGGCTGCATAGGGTCCCTTGTTGGCACATAGCGAAGGCAGAAGCCCAACACGTGCTATGGAGAGCCGGAGAAGTCTACGGATGCAATGAGGCCTACACAGCCTCCATAGACTTAGATAAGCGTGAGGGAACTTACAGATGTAGGGGTGCAGCCCCCAGCGCTCCGCATTTCACGGGAAGCCCGCGCAGTCCGGCGTCATTCGGGACCTTTTTGAGGCACTTGATTCCTTCCCTTTCCGCGTCGAGAGCATCGCCCCCGACGCAGAAAGCGCGAGCCACTCGAAAGGAAGCGGACGACGTGGACTTTATTGTATCTCCCGACCCGATACCAACCCTGATCGCGACTTCCTGCTTAGCTCGTCCGATCTGTCAAGATGCCTGTCCAGGATAGGACAAACGAGTTCCGCGCATGCGTGGAGTCCATCCGGAACCGCAGCGCCGTCATCCCTTCCAAAGGCGCAGAGCAGAAGCAGCGGCTACTAGCTAATGGGAAGCACAAGGAGAAGAGCGAGTTTGCGAGGATGGCGGGGAGCATTGGAAACGATATCAGCAGCACGACGCTGAAGCTGAACAAGCTGGCACAGCGTACGTAATGATCCCCCTCGGTTGCAGCATATAGCTCATCAGCAGACAGTTGCCAAACGTAAAACATTATTCGACGATCGACCGGTGGAGATCAGCGTGCGTCCAATATCCACCGACTGAAGTCCCAAGATGCTTATTCCCATCCAGGAACTCACTTACATCATTAAGCAAGACATCGCGAACCTCAACAGGCAGATCGCCCAACTGCAATCCTATGTCAAATCCCAGCGAGCCCCGGCAGGCAAGGCGAATGTAGGAAAGCAGGTCGAGGAGCACAACTCGAACGTTGTCGTCCTGCTGCAGACAAAGCTGGCGCACACGAGTCAGACATTTGCAGATGTACTCGAGACTAGAACACAAGTGCGTAACTTTGCGTCGTTGCATTGTGGCCGTGTCATCCTGACACATGCTCCAGAATATGAAGGCGAGCAAAGACCGGACGGACCAGTTCATGTACACTGCATCATCTGCTGCCTCGCAACCCCCACCTCAAAGTGTGTAAAGATTACGCGCCTTCTTTTGCCAGAACTCTGAAGAGGAACCAGATTCTCTGCTATTCAACCAGCAGCTCCCGCAAGAGGGCACGCCTTCCAAGGGCAAAGCACGAGAAACGAACGGCGATGTCTTGGCTCTGGATATGGCCGCAGCGGAGGAGGGTCAGGGAGGAGGTGACTTTATGCAGATGCAACTGCTGGAGCAGCAGGTACGTGCAGTGCGCAAAGTCGGGGTCGGGTCTCCAGCGGACTAATACTCCGTAGGATAACTACATCCAGTCCCGCTCAACCGCCATCGAGTCGATAGAGAGCACGATGGCCGAGCTCGGGCAGATCTTTGTCCAGTTAAGCCGCATGGTTGCAGAGCAAGGCGAGACCGTGCAGCGAATCGACGCGGATACGACGGATATCGCGACGAACGTGTCGGCCGCTCAGCGCGAGCTGCTCCGATACTACAGCAGCATCTCGAGCAACCGGTGGTTGATGCTCAAGATCTTCGGCGTGCTCATTGTTTTCGTGAGTTCCTTGTTTCAAAAACGCGAGACTTTAATGCTGACGGGGTGCACAGTTCTTGATTTTCATCCTTGTGACGTAGCGGACTGGCGGCATGTATCCATTACCATACCTTGATACCCATACACATCTGATACTATTGACTTCGTTCCTCTCCCTGCTTTCTGAGTGGCATCTGCACATGGTATCACCGAACAACAGGCATAGATTGGTCAAGGTATACAATGAACACCTTTACAACATCCGTAATTCTAGATAGCAACAACCCACCTGCAGAGTACAAGGTTAGATTGGAGATATCACATCGAGTGAAGCAAGGCTTACATCAATCAAGGTCAGAAACACTCAACCTTGTGCCTTACATGGCAGCTTACTTCTGAGCCATCTTCTTCTCATTTGCATTCCCCTGGTGCCTGGTGGTCATCTTGCCACTTTACCCATCTTTTGACTTCCGCTTCTCAATAGCCTCTTTGGCTTGCTGTGTTATCTCCTTCCCAGCTGTCTTGAGGACAGCTGTGAAGAAGATTCCTCCAGTTTCACCCGGGACCACCTGCATCACCGTTGCCACTGATGAGAAGCCTGCAGCACCACTTCATTTCCCTGCACCCGGAGCGCCCCTGCGCAGTTCTGCCAGAAGCGACGCAGCGCGGCTCGGTCGCTCGCAGCCCTACCGACTCATCTACATCTACACTTCGACTGATATCGGTGATGGGCCGAATCCACCAGAACGTTCATTTGAGCCGCTCAGCTGGCAACGGCTGCGCGACGGTGGTTGTACAGCTTCAAGCAGGGGAACGCGTAACTGTTGCTCCGAGGCGGGCTTGGCCACCCAACTCCAGTGGCGGTGGGTTCATCCAGGCGTCACCCCGCGCGCAGCCATGGAGGCGTGCCGCTATTGGCTGGCCAACTGCCTCCGCGTGGCACCGCCGCAGCGCAGGCGCAGGCTCGGGGGAGTACATAACCCCCCTGGCCCCCGCCCCATTCCCGCCCTCTCCTCCTGAACCCCCCTTTCTCCAACACTCCAACACCTTTCCACCATCAATTCCCTTTTCTGTCCTTCTTTCTGATACGTTACCGTGAACAAGAGTGCGCGAATGCCTACGCAGCCGCTTCCCCCGCCCCTGCCAGTCCCGGACTGGTTCGTCCACCAGCCGCAGAGCGCGGACGAGCCAGCGCCCGACCGCAGCCAGCATGTCCTCAAGCTTGTCGTCGCGGGCCTCACCCGTCGCCTGCATTTCCCTGCCGCTCCCTCCTTCACCGAGCTCGCGGAGCGCGTAGAGGACAGCTATGGAGTCCCTGCTGCCGATGTGGGGCTGAGCTACGTGGACACTGATGGTGACGAGGTGAGTCATCGATAAGCTCCTAACTGCGCCGAAGTCATACTGATGGCTGTTTGTTAGATTACGCTCAGCACCGAGGAGGAGCTGAGGGAGTACTACGCCTCCACCGCCGGCAGCACGCCCAAGTTCGTGCTCAAGGACCTCGCCCAGTGGCGCAAGGCCGTCAGCACCGGCTCTGGCTCCGACGGGTCCGCTGCGACCGCCACGCCCAACACCGCCGCCGTGACCGAGATGGTGATCGAGGAGCCTGAGCTTGAGCAGGCACACCAAGAAGAGAAGCACGACGGCCTGTCTGTGCGCTCCGTCAGCTGGGAAGACCTACGCGGCGAGGCCCTCCTTGCCGCCACTGAGGCGCCTGGCGCCATCACCGTGACCGAGCCTGAAGTATTCACATACCCGCCGTCGCCGGCCGCTATGGTCGCGAGCCTCCCGGTTACTATTGAGGAGCATGATCCCTTCGCGGATCACTATATGTTCGTCTCCGATCCCCAGGCGATGGAGCGCGATCTCCGCGCGTACGGCACATCCCCCACCGAGAGCCAGGGGAAAATGTCCATCAACTTCCTCACCGGGGCTGCTGCTGCCGCTGAGAAGGCCGCAGAGACTCGGGACGCTGACGCTGAGGAGGAAGTGGAGGGCACCAAGGTCGATAAGGGCAAGGGCCGCGCCGTCGACTCGCCCTCCCTCGAGGAACGTAGGAACATAGTCATCGAGGAAGTTCCCGACGTCGAGGCGTCGGAGATTGACGACGATGAGGACCTCTATGCGCCGTATGAGCCGCTTCCATCCGCCCCGGTGCACAACGAGTACTTCGTCTCGTCCCCTCAGCCCAGCGAACCGCTCATCGACTTTGCCCTCGCTCCGGAGGACGAGCCGTTCGACCTCAACAAGGCCTTGGAGAATGAGGAAGATGAGTTCGCCGACCCTCCTCTGCCGACGCTCCCCTCTGCGCCGACCTCTGAGCCCGCCGCGCGCCCCTCGCTCGCCTCGGACCTCACTGTGCTCGTCCGCGGCGTGTCCAGCGTGCTCTCAGGTCACCCAGAGCTGTCCGAAGGCTTCCGCAACCTCGTGCGCAACGCGCGCCAGGTAGATTACTGGCAGGATGCCGCGAGGGAGGCGGCGGAGGGCGAGTTCGGCGAGAGGGCCCAGGTTGTCGGCCAAGCTGCGCAGAGGCTCGGTGAGGCGCTCGCTGGCCTGTTTGGCGCGCTCGGCCTCGAGGGCGTGACTACTCCTGGTGCTGCTACGGCACAGACTGCGACGAACAACGACGCTGCTCCTACTGCCAGTGCCGAGTCCCGCGCTCCTGAGCCCGAGCTGTCCTCCTCGGAGGAAGAAGATGCCCAGGACCCCTGGGCCCGCTGGGCTCGCGTGCACCGCCGCGGCCCGTACGGCCCCTTCGCGGGTGCGTGGCGGCACTGGGCTCGCCACGGGCGCGGTGGCTTCCGTGGCCAGTTCGGGAGGAACAGCGCCTGGGGTGCGAATGTTGGTGGGTGGATGCCCCCCGTTCCCCCTGTCCCGCCTGCACCCACCGCGATGGAGATGCATGATAGCGAGTGGGCACCTTGGCAGAGTATGGACCGGTCCTTCCCTCACCCCCACGGGCCTGGGCATGGACATGGGCCGCATGGGCCTCCTCCGCCCCCGCCGCCTCCCGGACCTCCGGGCCCCCCACCGCCACCCAACCACACCCACCCGAACCGTATGCACCCTATGCACCCGCCCCCCTTCGGGCCGGCGATGGGAGGATGGATGGGTCCGCCCCCTCCGTTCCCGCAGATGAGGAACGAGCAGGAGCGCGAGCAGCCCGACCACAACCACAATCGCGAGCGCAACAGGGATCGCTCCCAATCGCGCGAGCGCGGCTTCCACCACCATCACCTGCACAACCCACACCGCGGCGCTGGTGAGCGCCCGGGGCCCCCCTTCGCTTACGGAAGGAACAGCGAGTGGCTCCACCGCTCTGCGCACGATGGGCCGTTCGGCCGCCCTGGGCCTCATGGGCGCGCGGGCAGGCATGCGCGGGACGCTGCTGGACCCGGACCTGGGCCGGCGCCCCGCCATCATCATCAGCACGGGCAGAGGCCCTTCGGCTTCCACCCTGGAAGGTATTACGAGCGCGCGCCTTCCGGCGAGAGGAGCCCGGACCCGCTGAGCCCGCTGCTGCCCAGCAGCCCTGATACGGAGCGCCAGGAGGACAGGGAGCGTAATAACGAACGGGAGAGGGAGGCGCCGGGCGCACCGCGCTTCGCTCCCCGTTTCCCGGGCGATATGTTCGGCAATGAGCAGCGCGAGGAGCGTACGCCGCCCTTCTGGTACGGCATGCGTCCTTCGGACGTCGCAGACTCCACCGCTGCCGCCGCGGCCGGGTTCAATCCGTACCCTCCCCCGTCAGAGCCGCCCGTCTTCCCCCCGCCCACGTTCTTCCCGACGTTCATCCGCCCTGTCCCACCCATGGCGAGCGTGTTTGCCAACTCGCCGTTCTCCAGCATGCCTCGGTCTGTGTCCGCCGCCGCTACCGCGGGAGATGACGATGACAGGCGCCGCAAGCCCGAGGACGAGGACGCGGATGGGATTCGTGTTCAGCCGATCTCTCCCGCGCCCGCGCCCATCAGTGTCCAGATCCCCGGTGTGCCCCTCACGCGCAGCAAGACCATGCCTGGTATCACCAAGGCGACGCGGTTCGCGGATGAGGAGTCTGGCCTCTCCGGCCTGCAGGATCTCAACACCTCCGGCCCTGCGCTCGGAAGGAGCTCGAGCGTCGCCGATCTGCACGCGGCGGCGCCGCGCGGGTTCGGCCCGCGCATGCGCCGCGCGGGCAGCACGCGCTCGCTCAACGTGCCCAACGCGGCGGCAGGCCCGAGCAGCGAGCGTGTGGTGCCCCTCCGCGTCCGGCTGCGCGAGCGCCTGATCGAGATGGGCTTCACGGACCGCCCGGCGCACCTCATGCGGTACATCTCGGATGCGATCGACGCGAACGAGCGGGAGAACATGACGCTGGAGGAGTACGAGGAGAAGCTCGTAACGGCGATCGTCGAGCGTGTGCTGCGCCACACCGGCCACGGCCACGTCTCGTCGGAGGAGGAGCGGATGCCTGGCACGTGGTAAATCCCGCACAATTGACATGTCAGCGCCGGCTGGCGCTGTGCTCCGGCGGTGCGCAGAGAAGAGCGTGGGAGAGGAGAGAGGATGTCCCCAAGTCGCGGGAAAGCGACAGGATGTTGTACAATGCGATTCGTATGTCTGGCCCCCCGGACACCGGGAGTGGCCGTATGTCCCATAAATAGGCAAAGTGTAAAATACGTATGTTGTTAGGCATGATTTGTGTCCCCTTCAGGCTGCCGCTGCTGCTATGGCAGCATGTTAGCGTGGGTGTCGAGATCGGTAAGATACGATTGTGCTTGTGGTGGATCGTGCTTGTAGGTAAGGTCACGATGTAGTAAGAATACAGTAACAGGTTCGCAGCATCTGCGCATAACGTCAACCACTTCCCACTCCCACTCCCACTCCTACTCCCTCGCCCGCGCCCGCACCCCCACCCCCGGTCACACACGGACACACGCCGCCCCATCCGCCCTGACCGCCCACCCGTCCTCCTCCCTGCACCGCTCGACCAGGCAGGAGCCGTACACGCACCGAACGTGCCGGGCGCCGGGGAGGGCGCCGCAGTCTGTCCCGGTCCCGGCTCCGGCTCCGGCTCCGGCTCCGGCTCCGGCTCCGGCTCCGGCTCCGGCTCCGGCTTTGGCTTTGGCGTTGGCGTTGGGGTGCGGGGTTGGGAGGGGGCAGCCGCCGCCTACGCACGGGCCGTCGTTAGCAACACGACTCGACACGACACGACGAGTCTGGGGGGGGGGCAACGTACAGCTCCACACGCTCGACTGCACGTCGACGCACTGCCAGCCCGGGGCGAGCCCGGCCAGGGGCGCGCTGCAGAGGGTCTCGGCGCGGGCGCAGGTGGGCGGGGGCGGGGCGAGGACTTGCTGGGTTTGGGCTAGCTGGGCTTGGGCTAGCTGGGCTAGCTGGGCTTGCTGGGCTTGCTGGGCGGAGGAAGGCGGGAGCTGGGGCAGCGCTGCTGAGGGTTAGCGCTCTGGGAGGGGGGCAGGGTGGGGCCGCACGGCGCGGGGAGAGGGGGGAGGAGGACGCACCCAGCACCCGCACCAGCAGCAGCAGCACGAAGGCGCGGAGGGCGGGCGGGGCACGCAGCTGCATCATGATACTGTGCATGTACTGTAGTGCTCGGGGGCTCGATCGCTGCTCAGAGGGGCGGGTCGTCTGGAATGAGGGAAAGCAGCAGCGCGCACATACGCTCAGGTACTGTATGTATACGGCGACACCTGGATCGATCGGCCAGTCTCCAGCAGCGCGGCGAATGGAGGAAGCACGCGTGCCTTACTTACATGGGACACGGTGGCCAGATCACCCCTGATCACCGGGCGTGAGCATGCTCGAGCACACCGAGTCCGAATACAGTGCCGCAAGGGTCAGATCGCGCGCCACAGGCGGGGCGGGGGACTGCCGCCAACGGTGGGCAGGTATGTAACTTAAAGCGTTCCGGGCCGAGGGAAGTGCAAGTGGCAAGTGGCAAGTGGCCAGTGTCTCGAATGCGGAGGGGACTCCGAGGGGACGCGTACAGCTCCCGAGCGCGTCACGTTTACTGTACGTTCTGTCTGTCCGCATCTGGCAATAGGAACTGCTTCTCATTACGAGCACGCTCCGATACTGTGGAAATACGTGTGAGACCCGGCTTCTTCCCTCCCCAGAACGGGCAGATGAACCTACAGTAACGCACGAACCGTCGCGCGCGAGCGAGCGGCTGCAGCGCGCCTTGTCTCGCGGGTGCAGTACTATTGATACTGATCTGCGCATCCGACTCGCGCCTCGGCAGAACGTTCTTTATCCCTGAAAGACGATCAAGTGGGATGTGGGATGTGGGAGACAGCACGGCATCGATACTGCACTGCGCCGGACAGTACTTACTGATCACGCAGGCTCGTCCGCGGCTGCAGCCTCCCCGTCACTGGGCCGCCGTCGGGAGGCGCTCTTCGTCCGTACAGTATGGCACGGGAGGCCCAGGGCCGGCGCGGCGGGTCGGGCGGGCTGGCCGGGGTGCGTCTCGCATGGGGAGGGCGGAGGGGACCATGCTGATGATAATGGTATTGATGGCGATATTGATAACTTATTGATATTGATATTGATATTGGTCATGGGGGTACAGTATCTAACTACAGTATCTATCTGTCCGGTGCACGTGCTGTTGTACAGTGCTTAGTCGCCCCAAAGTACATGCGTATGATACAGTGCTCCCCTCCCCCCCGTCCCGTCCCGTCCCGTACTGTACTGTACCGTACTGTACAACGCTAGCCCATGCCAGATACCGGGCCTTCGCAGCCACCTCCGGCCTCACCTCCTCGTTGCGCCCGCGGCGGGCGGGGAGGAGGCGGACCGAATGAGAATGACGTCGTCATACCTGGGCGGGGCGCCCTCCTGGCCGAGGAGGATGCGCATGCCCCTGCCCCTGCTCCCGAGCTGGAGCTGGGGGGGCGAGCGCAGCGCGTGCTCGTACGAGGGCAGCCCGGCGTCCTCCGCGTCCTCCGCCTGCGCGCGCTGGGTCGGCATGCGGGAATAGGCGTGCGGCGAGCCGGAAGAGGGCCGGGCGGGCGCGTGGGACGCCGCGCGCAGCTCGCACACCGTCCACAGGCCGTACTGCGCCCCGTCTCCTTCTTCTCCGTCTTCTTCTTCCCCTGTGTCCGACCGGGGCGCGGCGCCGCTGCTCTGGCTGTCGGAGGACGAGCGCGCGCTGGAAGTGGCGCGGCGGGCGTCCGACTCGGATACGGACTCGGTCGCGGACCCGGCGGCGGGCGCGGGGACGGGAGGGAAGCGGGGCGACTGGGGGGTGAGGGGCGACTCGGCCTGGAACAGGTTTACGAGCGCGTTGGAGGATGCTAGGGCGGGCGGGGCCGGGTTAGCTGGGGTCTCTGGGCCGGGGCGGGGGAGGGGAGGGGAGGGGAGCGTACCGATGGTGAGGCCGAGGAAGGTCAGGCTGACGGTGGTGATGAGGGCCATCTTGCTGGGGTATGGGGGTGGGGATGGGAGTGGCGGTTGGGCTGCGTGGTTGGGATGTGTGTGTGAGGAGTGTTTAGTGTTCTACTCGCTGATGTATGCTCGCTCGCTGCCGTGTCGAGCGTGTGGTCGTGAAGTGACGACGTGCAGCTGTTTGGGTAGGGATACAGTGGGTGGGGGGGGCGATGGAGTGCAGGAGAGGGCCCGAGGGGCCCCAGCGGCGTGTTATACGTCCCGCACCCGCACCCACCGTTGCTGCCCGAGCCCCGAGCCCCGAGCACCGAGACACGCACGCTGTCTGAGTTGTGGCCGGCTGCGTCATCGCGACCCGCACACGGCCGCGGCGCGCCAGACGGTGACTGAGCGACGGAGTGTCCGGGAGACACATACAGTACAGTACAGTGCACTGTGTTGCGCCCAGTGCTGAGTCGCATACTGTCCTGTCACGGTCGCGCGCATACAGTCGCGCGCGATAGGGGACGGCGAGGCGCGGTAAGTTGTCGCTCGCACGGGCTGTGTGGCCCGGGGTGTTTCACCTCGCTCGCGCGACGCGGGCTGAAACATGACAAAGGCAGTGGCATGTCGGTGGGGAGGGAGTGCGAGTGGGAGTGCAGGGAGCGCGCTTGCTCCGGGTTGGAAGAGGGATGGTGGGCGGAGTGAGGGATGCCAAGGGATAAGCGCCCGAAGAGGCCCGGGCACGTGACGTCATCTCCCTTCCCCAAATCGGACCCTGGCACCCAGGACCGACTCACCGCATTTCCCCACCCACCGCATTCACTCCGACACCCTTCTCCCGGCCTCACGCTCTGTACTCGAACGGACTGCAGACCACCAGCATGCCGCGGCGCAAGCCCACCTCGCTCACCGCCAAGAAGGCCTCGCTCAAGCTCAAGCGCGCCGTAAAGCGCGGGGAAGCGTCGCCCCCGCCCCCCGCGCCCGCACAGAGGCGCAAGCGGCCCGGCCACCCGTCCCGCCCTCCTGCGCCCGGGAGGGAGAGGGACGAGGTGGACGAGAAGGAGGCGAGGGCCGACGAGGCCAAGGCCGCCGCGAGGCGCCTCGAGAGCAGCTTCTTGAAGCCCTCGCCGAGCTACCTCGCCCTCAGTGCGCAGAGGGCAAGCACGGCCCCCCTGCGCCGGCCGATCCCCGCCTCCGCCGCCCACTTCCCGCGAGAACTGCTCTCCGACCCCGGTGGTCCCTCTGAACCTCAAACTCAAACGCAAGCTGAACAGCAGCGGCCGGAGCTCACCTGCCCCAAGCGGCCCAAGTGGCGCTACGGCATGACGAAGAAGGAGGTGGAGCGGAACGAGGAGGGCGTGTTTGCCAAGTGGAGGGCGGAGACGGAGGCCCGCTTTGCGGAGTGGCAGCGCGCGGAGAGGGAGAGGATGAGGATGGGGCCGGAGGGTGGGGCCGGCGCGGTGGGCGGAGGCCCGAGCTACTGCGAGTGGAACTTGGAGGTCTGGAGGCAGCTGTGCGTTCCCCATCCCCGTTCCCATCTGCCCCCCCTCTCCCACCTGATAACACTGAACCAACGTGGCGCTGCACAGATGGCGCGTGACCGAGCTCTCGGACATCCTCCTGCTCCTGCTCGACGCGCGCTGCCCGCCCCTGCACTACCCGCGCTCGCTGGAGCAGTACCTGCTTCAGCTGAAGCCCGCGCGCAAGCTCGTGCTCGTGCTGACCAAGGTCGACGTCGTCGGGCACGAGCGCGCGGCGCGCTGGGCGGCCTGGCTCCGCGCGCGCTTTGGCGCGGACGCGGAGGAGGGCGGCGTGAGGGTGGTCATGGTGGAGAGCTACCGGGCCAAGCTCACCCCGGCCATGAACGGTGCTCCCGACGGCGGAAAGGGCAAGGCGCGCCCGGGCCCCGGCAGGAGGCGCGCCGTCGAGCCGCACCTGCCGACGCCCTTCCGCCACGCGCTTGTCCAGGCGCTCAAGGAGGCGCACGAGGAGCTCAAGCGGCCCCCCGCGCACGTGCGGGACGACGAGCAGAAGCTCAGGGGGTGGAAGTGCCGCGTGCGCGCAGAGGTGGACTGGGAGGGCGTCGAGAGGGCGTTGGGGAGCGGGGAATCTATCTCTGGATCGGCGAGGGGCGGGGCGGGCGCGGAGAGGGAGATGCCGCCTGCCGAGGATGTTGCGGAGGAGCGGGAGGGCAAGGCATACGATGCCGAGCCCGAGTACCTGACCATCGGGCTGATCGGTGCATCCTCTTCTTATCCCAACACACAGGTGCGACGCTGACCAGCCGCGCAGGCCAACCCAACGTCGGCAAATCCTCGCTGCTGAACGCGCTCTTCGGGCGGCCCCGAGTGCGCGCCTCGCGCACGCCGGGCAAGACAAAGCACTTCCAGACGCTGTTCCTCTCCCCGCAAGTGCGGCTCGTGGACTGCCCGGGGCTGGTGCTGCCCGCGTATGTGCACATGGAGCTGCAGGCGCTGGCCGGCGTGCTGCCCATCGCGCAGATGGCGAGCTTGCCCAGCTGCGTCTCGTACGCGCTCTCGCTGCTGCCGCTGGAACGCGTTCTGCGGTTGCAGATGCCCGCGGAGGAGGAGAGGAGCAGGATGGAGGGCAAGCGGACGTGGAGGGCCGAGCGGCCTGCGCCGCAGATCCGCGCGCAAGGCACCGCGTCCGACGGCGCGCGCTGGACCGCGATGGCCGTGCTCGAGGCGTACGCGCTGGACAAGGGGTGGATAACTGCCAAGGCGGGCAGGCCGGATACGGGCCGGGCCGGGAATGCTAGTGCGCTTTTCCCTCCTTTGACTGTTACCAGAAAGTGGATCTGATTGTGGTGTCTCGGACAGTTATGAGGGCTCTTGCCGAGGCGAGGATACCCTGGGCGTTCATGCCTCCCGCTGGGGACGGGCCGGTCGGTGTGGGGCACGGGCTTGGAGAGGGGGACGGGATCTGGCTCGGTGGGGAGCACGTTGCGGAGGGGTTGACAGATGGGGAGAGTACGGGTTATGACACGGGCGAGGAAGAGGAGGACGGGGAGGAGGTGAGTGAGGGTGATGAGCGTGCCAGTGGTGAGGACGATGAGGATGAGGACGAGGACGAGCATGGGGAAGGGGAACAGGAAGAGGATGATAGCGGTGCAGAGGAGGTCGGACGGGCTGTGAGGGGGCTGAAGTTCGGAGGAGGCTTCGCGGCGCTTGCTCTGGAAGATGAGGAGAGCCCAGAAGAGGACGACGACGCCGACGACGCCGAACGGGAAGAGGAAGAGGAGTGATACCACACATGGAAACGACTCTTCGGCTGATATCCTCGCACATTGTCCAGGAGCACGATTCAGCATCGTAGACGTGTGATTCGACAAGGCGCAGGGAGTGTGTTCTATCGGGCAGTGCTGGCGTACAGAATGTGGCTGGGCTACACTGGAATGACCGGCTTGTAGTAGATGAGTCATCATCCTTCCGCGCAAGAGGACTTGAAGACAGTCTCAAGCGACGCTGGGCTTACACCTGCGCACATGCGACATTGCAGCAGCACTGGACTTCTCAAAACTATCAACAGTTTACTCATTTTCTGTTGAGGCGCCAGTCGGATGCGCGAGATCCGCGAGACAACGCGGAGGTATTTCCTCGAATAGCACCTGTCCAGAGGCCGAGTGACTGAACGAGCACTCCGGGCGCAATTTGCCTCAAGTAGCACTTTCTTGGGTGGGCACTTTGGTTGTGGCGCACACAAGAAACTCCGCCGTTCCAAGGACTTCGTTTTCAGATCCAGCTTCGGGAGAAAGCGTTCATACTTTTCCGCACAAACATGGGCATATATATACTGTATAACTTATTGTCCTTCAAAGTGTTAACTTATTGACAATTAATTATCCTTGAATGGAGCGTGCCAGCTGCAGGTTGGAAGCAGGCCAGGGTCGGATTTTGGCACAGGCCGGAGGTGACGTCGCGTGCCCCGGGCGCTTATCCCCTCCCAGCCCTCACTCAGCGGACCCCCACCGTCCGACCCCCAAGCGAGCGCGCTCGTTGCATTTCCAATCGCTCTGTCGACATTCCTCAGCGCTCGGCGCTCCACCGACGTTACAATGCAGTTGTTGTGATTCAGACCGGAGGACCCTCGACGCGCCGCGCAAGGTGAAACACCCGCAGCCACAGCCCCGGTCGGAGCGAGACTGCGCCACGCCGTCCCCTATTGCGGGCGATTGTATGCGCTCCACGGCCATGCCCGGCAACCCTTGTACGGGTGTCTCCCGTTCAGTCAGTCGTTCAGTCAATGAATGTCTGGCACACCCCTGCCGAATCGGCTTAGGGTGCGATGACGATGCGGTCAGACAGCTTGCGGTGTCTCGGTGCTGAGAAGCAACGAGTGAGGACTGTGTGCCACGATTATTATAATACACGGCGGCGGTCGCGATGACACCTCTCTTCTCTACTTCATCTCATTCAACGCCATCCTCCACATCGCTCCACCCCCCTGTATCTCCAAACAGCTGCGCTGCACTTCAGTACCACACACTCAATCCTGCCGCCGCACTTAGCGAGCATATATATCAGCTCAAACACGCCGCATACCCAGTTTCTTAGCTGCCTGCTGCCCATAGCCCAACCACCCACACCCCCACCCCCACCCAGCCCAACCCAACCACACAAAAGGCGTTATGGCCCTCCTCACCACCGTCAGCCTAACGTTCATCGGCCTCACACTGGGTACACGCCCCCCCTCCGCCTCAGAAACCCTGGCTGACCCCCCCTCCCTAGTAACCTCCAACGCCCTCACAAACATCTTCAAAATGGAGTCGCCCGTCACACCCGACTCGTCGCCCCACTTCCCTGCTTTCCCGTTCCCTTCCGACCCCACGTCCGGGGACGGGTCCGTATCCGAGTCGGACGCCCGCCGCTCCTCTTCCAGTCCGCACTCGAGGGAGAGCAGAGGCGCCGCTCCCCGGTCGGGCGCAGAGGAAGAAGAGGAGGAGGAGGAAGAAGCGCAGTACGGTCTGCCGTCCTACGCGCACGCGCTGCGCACCCCGCCCCAGCTCCCGGGGAGGAAGGGCCTCCGTGTACTCTTACCGGGCGAGCAGGCGCCCCCGCCCCTGTATGACGATGTCGTCCCACCCGGGTCAAGCCCGCAGCCCGCGAGGAGATGAGCGGGCACTGAGGGCGACGAGGACAGGCGGCCTTATGCGAAGGCGCTGTGCGCTCCTGAACGGGTACCGTATTTATTTTGCACTGGGGGAACACTGTATTATACGAATTTAATTTGGTGCAACTACTGAGTCCTGTACGACAGCAAGCGCACCTTAGATAGATAGATAGGACTATACACTCGCATCATAAATATCAATAGCCTTATCTTCCCTTTTTCGCTCCCCATCCACCTCCCTTGGCGTGAAGTACTGTGCCACATCTGTCCGGAACCGGAACCGGACCCGGGCCAGGTTGTGGCATCGCCAGCGGCGTGACACTCTACTCGAGTTTCAGACGGGAACGCCCCTGTCAATCCTGGGTGATGCCGTCTCGCCGTACGGGAATACGCAAACAAGCCCTCGTGTCCCGCATAACTTCGCCCGTGGGAGTACATGTGGCCAGAGTGGAATGCCACGTATGGTGTGCTGCTTCTGTAGATGACTCATCACCTTTCGCACGGGAGAAACGATGTACAGTAGCCGGGTCATACAGTGGGCTAAACTCACACCTGCACGCAGGAGGCAGCTCAGAATCAACTGTATTCCCACTGTATCTAACGGTTTACAGAATCCTGTTCTGCCGAGGCGCGAAGCGGACGTGCGATGGTACCCGCGAACAACCTGCGCTGCTCGCGATGCAATGTCGAGCTCTACGCTTCCTGTCCGTATAGTCAGTGCTTGATTCAGTTTCACTCTGCTCGGCTCGGAGAGGTTCCCAACACTCCGAAGTTTAGCAGGCACACGTCCCGCAGCTAAAATAGACGCAGAGGACCACTGAGACAGGCGGACACAGCATGGTAGGATGCAGAGATGAGTGTGAGTGCACCCGTAGCGCCCAAGATTCCTAAGGCTGTAAGGACCATTTTGGACAATTTTCTCCATTGTAAATCTTGAATGAGCAGGCTTTATGGGGCGAAAAGTGCTGGATTTAGGGTGGGATAATTAGCCCCGTGTCCATTTGTACAGGAAATTACTTAGCGATTTATTACTATTGGTCCTTGTTGACAACACGTATACACTATCTAGCTTCCATAGCCGCTTGGTACCTCCTGCATAGTTTGTGATGTTGTATTTCATTGGACAAGTTGCGTTCATGGATGCGCAGAGAGCCAACGTTTCTCCGAGCTCTCGGCTCCGGGGTGGATATACCGGAGGCAAATTGATTCCGGTTCCGCGTAAATCCAGCGGAAGAAGTCCGCCCATCGGGCATTATTACGTACGCCCCTCGCCGTTCACGTGCGCGGGGGAAGACGCGCGAAGCGCGCTGCGCTGCGTGCGGTCCCTGAGGCGAAAAGACGCGAATTGAACAGGCGGCGTGCCCCTTTTGGGGCTTCTGGAAAACCTGAAACGCGCAACGTCAATGTGAACAGGCATGTCAACTGGCGGGCGGGCTGGCAACGTTCCCGGCGGCCTAGCTGCCGATCGTACGTGCGCAGAGCGTCGCTCGTTGCTGGCCGCTGGCGGGCGGTGGGTGCCGAGCTGGCAGTGGCTGGCACCGACTGAAGCCCATTCAAATGCATGTCAGATGGCGGACAGCGCGGCATGCGCCGTCCTTTGTACGGTGAGCGAACAAGGGGCCGGGCGGAGATGACCCGGCCGGCTGCAGGTCGGGTCCAGCGCGCTGGGTCTGCTGGCCGCCTGTTGCTCGCTTCCTGCCTGCTGTCCTTCTTGCTGTCCCCTCCCCGCCCCTCCCCTCCGAGCCGTGGTCCCGCTGTCCCTCCTCGCCCTTGTCGTCGACCACCCCCCCTTCCCTCAACAGCCCCCACCCACCCCCCGGTACAACAAGCAGCATGTTCCTCCCCCAGCTCCTCATCGTCTCCGCCGCCCTCCTGGGAGCAGTCTACGGCCAGCTGACCATCACCTCTCCCTCGTGCGTCCAGCCCCCAAGCCCCCTCCTTCCACCCCCGCTGCTGCCACGCTCGTAAGCTCGCAAGGGCGTGCTGACCAGGTGTGTCTGCAGGTCGAGCATCTGGTGGATCACAGGCGAGCAGGGCAACGTGCGTCCCCGCCCCCAAAGCCCAAAGCCCAAAAGTACGGCCTGTACTGACTTGCCGTTCCCCCCCGGACACAGCTCGCATGGACCTGCAACACCGCTCCCGCGACGGAGACGACGTGGACTGTGATGGTCGCGAACCCGAACGTGCAGCTGCTGACGGACGAGCAGGCCATTGTCGCTGAGCGTGCGTCTGCCCCTTCCATCCCTCCCCCCTCCCCCCACACCTCGCATCCCTTTCCCAGCTGGAGGGCGCGCGCGCTAACCCCCGCCCGCAACAGAACCGAACTACGACTGCTCGATCCTCTTCACGCCCCAGCTGCCCGCAGGCACGGGATACACGATCCTGTTCGTGAACCCGCTGAACACCTCGGACGTGTGGGCCACGAGCGAGACGTTCGAGGTCAAGCCTACTGGCAGTGCGTCCTTTTCCTCTTCCCATCTCACTGCTTCACCTTCCACCCCTTCCCCTCCGGCGTACCGCGAATCGGAGCGTGGGATACAGCACATGAGAGAGACAGCTGACGTCCCACTCAGGCGCATACGCAGTCACGAGCGCCTCCTCCTCCACAGGCAGCACGGGCACGTCCACGGCCGGCGCAGCGGGCGCGAGCCAGACGTCCAAAGCCGAGGGGTTGCACGCGGGCGCGGCGGGACTGGTCGCTGCTCTCGTCGGGGGTGTTTGGGCGCTGTTGTGAGCGTCGGGCGTCGAGCGCTGAGTATCGGGCGAGCTGCCGGGGTGATGATGATGCGTATTGGGGAGGTGGGAGCAGTGCTGCCATTGGTTGTGGTTGTGGTTGTGGTTGTGGTTGTGGTTGGTCGGACGTGGCAGGGGCCTTGTTTCCGTGTTTGTCGTTTGTTTGTTTGTTAGGTCGTCACTCTTTTATCACAAGGACACTGCTTCCTCTTCTGACATGGCGGAGGTCGTGCTGCGTGCGAGCCCGTGCGGATGGACGGCGGGCAGCGGGCAGCGGGCAGCCGGTGCCCCGCTCATCATGGGAGCCGGGAAGCAGTGCCTCGGGCTGAGGTCGAGCTGTCTCGTGAGTCTTCTCTACTCTCTGGACAACAGACAGTCTAGTCTCGGACGGGCTGGTCCTAGTCCCTTGCAGAAACAAGCTTCAGTGGGCCGGGGGGATACCACCCTCTGGCAAGCAAGCGAGGCCGTACATGGCCACAGCAGCATGTATATGTAGTAGTACGAGTAGTGTACGTGCAGTCCCAGACGGGCGCGGGCCCGATGACAACGCGGGGGAGCCGAGGATGGGAAGGATGGGTAAATGTATTGCCCGAACCCTGGACTTCGGCGTTCTTCACACTTTGGCTTCTGGGCTTCGACCCGCTCGTTCAGGCGGTGCTACTTCTGTATGTGCGGGAGAGAGGGTGTGCTATAGCTTCCCACCTCCTCATCCCTCGGCTTTCCCCCGAACCACACCCCTCGTCAGCCAGCCTCAGCCTCAGCCCGCGCCCAGCATGTCCTCCCCGCCCACCCTCACCCCGCAGCCGCAGCCACAGCCGCTCATCCCCGCCTCCCGCCTCCCCAAGCCCGAGGTCGAGCGCATGCTCGCCCTCCTCCGCGGCTCCAGGCTGCCCGCCGCCGACCTCGTCCCCGGCGGGTCAGACTCGTGGGACTACGGCATGCCGCTGTCCCGCCTCAGGGAGCTGAGGGCGCACTGGCTCGAGCAGTGGAGCTTTGACGGCTGGTTGGCTGAGATCTCCCGGTGCGCTCGATTTGCTCTTCTGTTTCTTTTCTCTGGGTGAGGAAGGGGCTGATCCGAGCATGCAGCTTCGAGCACTTCACGGTGCAGATCGAGGGGATTGAGCTGCACTACGTGCATGCCAGGGCGGGAAGAGAGGGCGCGGTGCCGCTGCTGCTGAGCCACGGCTGGCCAGGCAGCTTCTTCGAGTTCCACAAAGTGATTGGCCCGCTCTCCTCGCCCGACTCCGCAGAGGACCCTGCGTAAGCCCATCTACCTACAGTGGCACTGTACACTCTGCATGAACTACGAAGCCTGACGCAACGCCAGGTTCGACCTCGTCGTTCCCTCCCTGCCCGGGTTCGGCTTCTCGGGCCCGCCCCCGAGGAAAGGGTGGACGCTCGTCGACACCGCGCGAGTGTTCAACACGCTTATGGTCGACGTGCTGGGGTACAAGCAGTATGTGGCGCAAGGCGGGGACTGGGTGCGTCCTCCTTTACATTATCATGTCGGCACTAGGGAGGCTGATGCACACTAAATGTATGCAGGGCTATGTGGTCACCCGCGCCCTGACGGCCTACCACAGCGAGCACTGTGTCCTCGCGTACTTCCCCTCCCTCTCCTCCTCTCCCTGCTGCAGAGCAGCTGACCCGGGGCCCGAACCAGGCACTTCAACAACCTCATCGAGCTCCCGCCGACCTACCAGTACCCCGTCCTCGCCGCCATGGCCGTCCTGCCCCAGTGGGCGAGCCACCGCGTGGGCAGCCTAGTCCTGACGGAGGGGGATATGGAGGGGCTGCAGAGGACCATGGACTTCCGTGCCAGAGGGATGGGGTACCACGCTATCCAGAGTACGAAGGTGCGCCGGCTTCGGCTTTCCTGCTATTACAACCGCAATGTGCGGGAGCGGAGGATTGATGTGTCCCCCCGCTCCCACCCTAGCCGGCCACGATCGGCTATGCACTCGCGGACCACCCGCTCGGCCTGCTCGCCTACCTCGGGGAGAAATATCACGCCTGGACAGACCCCTCCTCCTCCCTGTCGGACGACGAGATCGTGTCGACCGTCGCGCTGTACTTCCTGACGGGCACGTTCCACACGAGCGTGCTGCCGTACTACGAGAACAAGCATACGCAGTTCATGAGCCTTCCGCGGCAGGCAAGGGGGAGGGCGGGCATGAGCGTCTTCAGATTCGATGTGCTGTGAGTCGGCGAGCTGGACTGCCCCGCCCGTCCTATACACTGTATGCAGTGTATCACCAGAGTGGGCACTGATGGGCTGTGCGGCAGAGGCGCGCCAAAAAGCTGGGCAAGCCGCGTCCTCAACGTGGTGTTCTACAAGCGTGAGTACTCTCTCAACACCTGTTCCAGCCATACAGGACGGTATCAGGCTGACCGCGGGGCAGGACACGACCGCGGCGGCCACTTTGCGGGACTCGAGATGCCCGACACGCTCGTGGCGGACGTGCGCGAGTTCGTCAGGGGGAACTGGAAGAGCTCTTGATCTGCGCGACTACAGTATCTACATACAGTATGCATATGCATGTTTCCTTCGTTGGGAGAGTCTTCATTGAGCACTTGGAAGAGCAGGCGCTCTCAGGGAGTGTGGTACGGGTCTCTCTCAAAAATGCCTTCATTCAACTTGTCGTCTACAATACCCTTCCCTGACACGTTTGAATTCCAGAGCACCGCGCCTCAACAATGAATAAATCACAATGCCCTCCATCCCTAACGCGTCCTGCCTTGGCGTTTCCCACAAAGCGTCCTGCCTACAAGCGCGAAAGGGCTGGGCGAGCGTGCTCAGACAGATGACTGGGCAGATATCACTACATATCTCGGTGCCGAAATATCAATAGCACATGTGAGTCATCGTCCCATACCATCAGCCTCATCATCCCCATGCCAATGGTCACCGCACCCTCACCCGACTCACCCGACTCATCGTCCGGCTCGCCCTCCGCTCATCGTCCGTGGAGTCATCGTCGGAGTCGTCGCCCGCCCGCACCTGCGGGCCGGGGCAGGAAGTCTCCTGTCCTGCGCATCGGCATAAGAGACCGGATGGTCTACTATAACGGGACAACCCTACCCCGCACTTCTCAAGAAGTGACGGATGACGAGGACAAATGTACAACCCCTGATTTTGGTCTCTCGAATAGCGTCTCTGGGCAATCTTTCGCCTTGGACTGCTTGTCCCCCTTGGAGCAGCCAGAGACATCCGTTGCAATGTCAGCTTCGTTGGATAACACTTGCCAATCTAGATTCCAGACCCTAATCCGGGTTCATGGTGCGCGTCCATCACCGTCTGGGTTTCGCCATGTGCATAAGGTATAGATTCAAAGTTGCTCATCTCTCCTCCCCCGGACTATCTTCTCGGGAGTGCCCATCCGAGCCCGCGACCCCTTCAGCACCCAATCGGAATAGTAGAGCACTATGGTCATCGTACCTTCTAAGCCGGAGCGGCTGCACCCTGCAGAGCGTCTGACCCGAGCAGAGGTAGAGCGCATGCTGGGTCTCCTGCGTTCAGCTCGGCTTCCGGAGGAGGATATCGTCCCCGGCGCTTCGTGGGAGTATGGGATGTCACTGGCTCGTCTAGGGGAGCTGAGGAGGTATTGGCTGGAGGAGTGGAGTCTTGATGCGCTGCTTACTGAGATATGCCGGTATGTTTGCCCTTTGCTCAAACGCCAAGTCTCGGGGCTAACGGACAGTGTCAGGTTCGAGCACTACACGGTGGAGATCGAGGACATACCCGTGCATTATGTGCATGCTCGCGCAGGGAGGGAGGGCGCAGTGCCCCTGATCATCTCTCACGGCTGGCCGATGACATTCTACGAAGCGCACAAGCTCATCGGCCCGCTCAGCTCTCCCGAGTCCCCCGAAGACCCCGCGTACGTCCTCCTGTGCTGTATGTCCTTACTCTGACGGTGCTAACAAGAGCGCAGGTTTGACGTCGTAGTGCCGTCGCTGCCGGGATTCGGCTTCTCCGGCCCGCCTCCGAGGAAGGGCTGGACGCTCGAGGACACGGCTCGGGTGTTCAATACGCTCATGGTGGACGTGCTGGGGTACAGCGCGTATGTAGGGCAGGGTGGAGACTGGGTGAGTCTTCTTCTCATAAGAACAGTATGAAAGTGCTGATGTTCTTTGAAGGGATATGTGATCACCCGTTGGCTCACGCACAACCATTCCGACCACTGCGTTCTCGCGTGTGTCAACACCCTTTCCTCTTATGCCCTGGCTGATCATCCTATATAGGCACTTCAACGGCGTCTTCGATAAACCGCCGCCTGCCCAACTTCCAGTGCTGACCGCGATGGCCGTCCTGCCTAAGTGGGCTGGCCGGCGTGTAGGCGGCTTGGTCTTGACTGAGCTCGAGATGGACGCGGTGGATCGGCAGAGGGCGTTCTCGAAGACGGGCCGGGGCTACTTCTCCCTGCACAGCACCAAGGTGCCTTCCCCATCCCCGAACATCCTACTGTATACATGCAGCGCTGACCGTTCTTCAGCCAGCAACGATCGGCTACGCACTGTCCGACCATCCGCTCGGGCTCCTCTCCTACATCGGCGAAAAGTACCAAGGCTGGGCAGACCCCTCGCGCCCCATCAGCAACGACGAGATCGTCTCGACGATTGCGCTGTATTTCTTGACGGGCACGTTCCACACCAGCGTCCTTCCATACTACGAGAACGACCTGGCGAAGCATATGTCTTTGCCGAGACAGGCTGTGGGGAGGTCAGGCGTCAGCGCGTTTCAGTTTGATAACTTGTGAGTCCTTTATTCTTTGGCTTCAGCGTGTCCCGACTTGGGAGTTGGTAGAGCCGTACCGAGGAGCTGGGCGAACCGTGTCCTCAACGTGGTGTACTACAAACGTGAGCAGTTGTCACTCTTCTCACCACTCAGGCCGACCGAAATGCAGGCCACGAGCAGGGCGGGCACTTTGCCGGGCTCGAGAGCCCCGAGGCGCTCACCGCAGACGTGCGCGAGTTCGTCAAGTGGAACTGGAAGGGTGCTTGAGCGGCGGTGTTTCCTTCGTTCAGAAAAGACGTGTTTGGGAAGTGGGAAGTGGGAAGAGGGATCGATCGCGGGAAGTGGCATACCACATGCACGCCGGCTCAACAATGCCTCATTCCGATATGTGTCTCTGTGTCGTGCTGTAAGCGGTGACAATTCACCCCGCATTTTGAATGATCTGGGTGACAAAGGGAGTATATCATTGATTGTGTGGCCAACAGCTTTCCTTGGCAATGCTGCACCGCTTGCTGCGTCTTGTGACTGACAGCTTAATTAGATGACAAAGCGGGTGACTCAGCCGGTTCGAGTCCTACAGTACTTCCTGGTTTAATCGTGGGCCCCATCACCATCTGGTGTTCGCAATATGCATAAAATGTAGACTCAGACTGGCCCGCCCCTACTTCTTCACAACGTCCCCTCCCTTCCAGCCCACAACGCCTTCAGCCCCAAACCCAGCCTTCTAAAGGACCATGACCAGCGTACCAGTTAAGCCGCAGCGCCTCAACCCCGCAGGCCGCATGCCCCGAGCAGAGGTAGAGCGCATGCTAGACCTTCTGCGCTCGACTCGGCTTCCGGAGGAGGACATCGTCCCTGGTGCCTCTTGGGAGTATGGGGTGCAACTGGCTCGTCTAAGGGAGCTGAGGACGTACTGGCTGGAGAAGTGGAGCTTCGATGAGCTGCTCGCCGACATTTCCCGGTATGTTCGGTCTTTGAGAAATGGGGGAGTAGTGATTTATGGACTTGTTAGGTTCGAGCACTACACGGTGGAGATCGAAGGCATATCCGTGCATTACGTCCATGCGCGTGCAGGACGACAGGGCGCGGTGCCGCTGATCATCTCCCACGGCTGGCCGATGACCTTCTACGAATCGCACAAGCTCATCGGCCCACTCAGCTCGCCCACATCACTTGAGGACCCCGCGTATGCTTTCTCTCTATGCGCCTTTCGAATTTGACGGTGCTGATGAAAGCGCAGGTTTGACGTCGTAGTGCCGTCCCTGCCGGGCTTTGGGTTCTCCGGCCCTCCTCCGAGGAAGGGCTGGACGCTGGAGGACACCGCACGTGTGTTCAATACACTTATGGTGGATGTGCTGGGTTACAGTACCTATGTAGCTCAGGGCGGGGATTGGGTAAGTTCTACTCTCATACGGACGGCTTAAGTGTACTGATCTGCATGCAGGGGTATGTGATCACCCGCTGGCTGACGGCTAGCCATGCCGACCACTGTGTTCTCGCGTACGTCAACACCTCTTCGTTCCCTCGCACTGTCTGACCATCCAAACAGGCACTTCAACAACCTCATCGAGAAGCCTCCGACTGCCCACTACCCGGTGCTGACCGCGATGGCCGTCCTGCCCAACTGGGCCGGACGGCGCGTAGGGAGTCTCATACTGACCGAACCTGAGATGGCCGGGGTGGATCGCCAGATGGCGTTCTCGAAGACGGGCCGGGGCTACTTCGTTCTCCACAGCACCAAGGTCCGTTCTCCAGCTGCGTTCATACAGCATTTTACAGCGCTGACTGTTCTCCAGCCAGCGACAATCGGCTATGCGCTGTCCGACCACCCGCTCGGGCTGCTCGCCTACATCGGCGAAAAGTATCATGGCTGGGCAGACCCCTCGCGGCCCATCAGCAATGCCGACATCGTCTCGACCGTCGTGCTCTACTTCCTCACGGGCACGTTCCACACCAGCCTCTTGCCGTACTACGAGAACGACCCAGCGAAGCATATGGCTTTGCCGAGACAGGTTGTGGGCAAGTCAGGCGTGAGCGTCTTTCAGTTCGATGGCTTGTCAGGGGTCTTCCCCATTTCAGCACGGTCCGTTGATTCTGATGTGAAGCTCCCAGGGCCGTTCCGAGGAGCTGGGCAAACCGTGTGCTCAACGTGGTGTACTATAAACGTGGGCCTCCTCTCCTCCGCTCCCACAATCGAAGCTGACAGTCATATAGGCCACGAGCAGGGCGGGCACTTTGCCGGGCTCGAGAGCCCCGACGCTCTGACCTTGGACATACGCGAGTTCGTCAAGGCGAATTGGAGAGATTAAGCTCCTTCGAGCACTAAGAGTCTAAACGGGAGCGTTAGAGCTTACCATTAAAGAAACCCAAATGTCTTCTAAAGTTTTAAGTTATCAGCAATAAACAACTAGCTAGTTCCAGCACTTATGTTCATCATGAATGTAGTCGACCCTGGTCTATGACCACCTTCAGTCAGTCCGAGTTTGAAAAATGAAAATGAGACTTAGATTATCATTGTCCATACTAGGGGTATATCGATGCCTCCCCTCGCCCGCCACCCACCACAGCAACCGCAAGCAACCGCCTAATCATCCCTCTTACTACTCCCATTCCCCGCTCCAATCAACCCCTCCGTCTCCTCCCCAGCCGCGTGCTCATCCACCTCCGTCCTCCCCCGCCCCGGGCCCCCGCCTCCGGTCCTGGGCACGCCAGTACGCTCCCGCTCCTCCTCATCGTCCTCATCCCCGATCTCGAACACCACGTCCTGCCCCACTCCCGGGGAACCGGGCCGGCCGTGCTCCCCGTTGAGGTTGTCGGTCGAGTCGGCTTTGAGATGCCCCGCGCGCTCCATCGCGTCCAGGTCGTAGTCGTCTGCGTCCTGGGCGATCTCGTCGACGTTTGCTAGGCTACGGACGGGTTCTTGTCAGCGCAGTCCAGGGATTAGACGGGGATGGGGAAGCACGCACTATCGGTTATTGTCCGTCGGCCGCCAGATGAACGCGATGAGGCAGAACACGGCGAGGTACAGCAGTGCGAGCCAGCCATCGAGCAGCAGCCACCTCGTGCTCCACGAGTTGGAGGCATAGTCCTCCGCGAGCCTGTTGGAGAATGACAAGCTCGAGACGACGAAGAAGATGGACATGAGGACGACTGCGCCGAGGAGGATGCGGTACAGGCGCGTGAACATGGACAGCTTGTACCGCTGCTTGCGCGCGGCGAGCTCTTGGATCGTCCCGTTGAGCGCGTACATGATCCAGAGGAGGAAGATGGAGAGCGTGAAGGCGAGCGGGATCACGAATGCGAGAAGGAGGAAGATGGACGCGGTCTCGAGCGTCACTTCGACTGTGCCGACCGCATACACGACTGCGCATCACCCGTCAGCATACCGAGTAGGAGAGCAAGCAGAGGGATGTACCTCCGAAAATGAAATGCAGGCTGCTCAAGATCACACAGCGCGTCATGAGCTTGCCCAGGCTCTCCTTCGTCACCGTCAGACCGAGGGAGACGACCAGCAGGAGGAAGAAGGAGAGCGAGTTCCGGCCCGCGTCCAGGATCGCCACGACGATCAGGAACGCTGTGCTTGTGATTCCCGGCGGGTGGGCATTGAGGTAGCGGTAGTACCCTGTATGCATAAGCTCGCATCAGGCGCGTTAGGAAGCTGAGAGGTGGGATGGCGGCGCACCCCACGAAGCGAGCATCTCGATGACGAGCAGGCCGATCAAGCTGGCGATGTAGTACTGCAGCGGGAGCAAGTCCTGCCGATGGCGGTAGCACATGCTCGCCCAGACAGCGCCGACGAGCGTGTACGCCCAGGTCATCCCGAGGTAGAAGCCGATCTTGGGGTACTCGGAGGCGGGGAGGAGGCCCGCGAAGGTGTTGCGGAAGAGGACCGTGCCTGTGAAGGCGGCGTGGTCGGCGGTCTCGGGCGTGAGAGGGTTCGATAGGAGCGTGATGGGTATCGTCCCTGCTTGCAGTTAGCACATCCTAGGTAGGTCTGGAGGGGAGAAGGTGGGACGAACCGACGCAGTAGTACCCCTTGCGCGGGATGGTATAGTTGATCGGGGCGGTGTAGGGGATCACGGACTGGCGCCTGGCCAGCGGGAGCCCGCGCCGGAGCAGGAAGGGTGACGAGTAGTTCTTGTCCTCCTCCGGGAGGTCCGGGAGCTCGCCGTCCGGCGGCAGCCAGAGATCTGACCCTCCCCCTGCATCCTCCTCCCCAGTGTATGGGACGAACGAGCCATTGCCCGAGAAGGTTATCCCAGACGTCCAGATCGTCGTCTCGTTCTGCGAGACCCCGGTGGGGAGGTCGACGATGAACTCGCCGAGGGTGGCGGAGGTGCAGAACCCGGCGTTTACTGCGTCGGACGTGCAGACGTATGTTTTCTGCTGGGACGCAGCGCATTAGTTAGGGGATTGGGTGATGTAATGAAGGGGCTAACAGGGAGGGAGTCGTCCGACTCGGAGGTGACCTTTCCGAGGTAGACGATGTCGGACCATTCGTATATGACCATTGCCATCTGCCCATGCGAGCCGGCATCAAAGGACACTACAAGCAGCCATGAGCTCCTCCGGCCCAGCAGAGCGTGGTATGACGCCTGTGCGCACCTTCTATATGCGCCTCCCCGCCCGCCCACATGCCCGAGCACACCTGGTGCAGGTCGTCCGTGTCGGAGATGGGCTCGCTGTACGCTGCCGCCCGCGCCGCCATGAGCCCCAGCAGGAGGGCCGACGCTGATATTCGCCGCATGCGTGTCCCGAGCGTCATTCTGTGTTTTGAGCACAACTGGGTGTTGTACAAGGAGGGTCGGTCGCACTGGCGGGTCTGCCGCTCTATTCCTGCCGCGGTGCCGTCGCGCAGCGGGCGCTGGATGCTTCTGCATCGCCACCGAGCGTGGCATTGCGCGTCACGTTTCCCCCAGTAGGCTCGCAGCCACCGTGCACCGTGCCGGTCCCTCTCTCCCCTCCCTCCCGCTACCCCACCACCTCCCCGGTGCTCTTGCTCAGCAGCGACCACCGCACATGGAGGCCGACTCCGACTTCCAGTCCGTCCACTGGGACAACACCCCCGCCCTCGAAGAAGACGCACAGCTCGGCTTCTCCCCCGTCGACCCGCGCCCCTCTTCCGCCGCAGCTGGCGCGCCCGCGCCCTCCCCCGGGTTCAGGACAGACTACGAGACGACGGCGGACGATGCGGACCCGACCGTGCCCAAGTGGGACGGCTTCCTCAATGTGCACGTCGCGGACCCCGTCAAGGAGCTCGAGGGGACAAAGGACATGTACATCTCCTATGCTGTCAAGTCCCAGGTGCGTCTTATCACACCCACGGTCGCCATCGCTGGATGCGCAGGGCTGACAGCAGGGCAGACGAACCTCCCGTTCTTCCCCCAGCAGAGCATGAACGTCAGACGGCGATTCCAGGACTTTGTCTTCCTGTGGCAGCACCTGAGCCAGGACTTTGCAGCCTGCGTCGTCCCGCCGATCCCAAGCAAGCACCGCTCGGAGTATGTGACTGGGGACCGGTTCAGCCCCGTGTTCGTCGAGAAGCGACGGCAAGAGTATGTTGCACACCCGGGAATGCCATTGCGGTTAACTCACGCCGGACCATCGTAGACTCCAACGATTCTTGCAGCGCGTATCGAACAACCCCACCCTGTGCCGCTCGACGCTCCTCCGCTCTTTCCTCGACAGCTCCGAATGGTCCGTCTCGATGCACCAGCAAACCGCGCACCCCCCGGACCCGGAGGGCAAGACCTCCTTCTTCGACAGCATGACGGACACTTTGGTCAACTCCTTCTCCCGCATCCGCAAGGCCGACGAGCGCTTCATCGAGATGAAGGAGGGCATCGACCGGTTTGAGGAGGGGATGGGGAGCGTGGACCGCCTCTGGAGCCGCGCGAGGGCGAGGGAGAACGACCTGGCCGGCGACTATCATGATATGGCTGTGGGCGTGCAGGGCTTGGGCTTCCTCGAGAGCGGGATCACGGAGCAGCTGAACCATTTTGCGAACACGCTGCTCGAGTACTCGTCCTTGATCAAGCATAACGTGCGTCCCCCTCCCCCTCTCTCACCTCACCGCCTCGAACCGACGCAGAACCTGGGCTGATACGTTCCCTCTGTGCAGGTGACCCGCACACAAGACCCCTTCCTAGCGCACCTGCACTCCCTCCAATCCTACACGGCCATGTCCCGCACCCTCCTAAAGCTGCGGGACCAAAAGCAGCTCGACTTTGAGGACACGGCCGAGTACCTGTCGAATGCGCAGCAGGAGCGCGACAGGCTCGCGGCGATCCGGGAGGGCCACCCCGGGACGCGGGCAGGCGGGATCGGCGCTGTTGGGGGGTACCTGCGGGAGAGGGTGGACGCGCTCAGGGGGCTGGACGACGATCGCGCAAGGGTGGAGAGGATGCGCAAGCTCGATGTGAAGATCAAGGATGTTAGTACTCCCCCTTTCCCCTTCCCCATTCTGCCGCATGCGCACTGTGCTGACGCGCGGCGCAACGCAGCTCCAAGCAGAGGTCAAGAAAGTGCAGGACGTGTCCGAGGCGTTCAACGACGAGACGCTGCGCGAGCAGGCCATCTTCCAGGCGTCCAAGCAGGCCGAGATGAAGGAGATGCTCGGTAAGGTCGCCGAGGGCAATATCGAGATGTATCAACAGGTGCGCATGCCACACCCACAACCTGCACTACGCATGCATGCATGTCGTCAGTATGAGTTGGTTGCTAACACCCGGGCAGGCAATCGAGGAGTGGGACGCGATAATACCCATGCTGCAGCGGATCCGCGTCGATGTCTAGCGGGGTCGACTTCTTATTGGTTGGTTGGGTGGTTAGAGACTGATACTGCGGTGCTGCCCCATGCGCGAGCCTTGTACCATACTTTTTGCAATTGCATGATTCTTGTCCCATTCCCACTACTGAATCACCCAGGAACGGGAAAGCAAAGCAAATGGAAAGGCAGGGAGGGGAAGGGCAGGAAATGACAGGAAACGCTCATCCAACGGGAATAGCGTTGACACCGCTGGCCGCCGGCCGGCGCGGCCTGTCCATCTTGGGCCTGCTCTCCCTCGCCTTGGCTTCCTCCCTCCTCCACTCCTTCCTCCCCTCCTTCGCCTCCGGCCTCCCCTCAACCGCATATTCCCTGAGCCTCTCCGCCGCCTGCTTCCGCTTTGCATCGAGCTTCTCCCTCCTTCCCTCGCCCCTGCCCCCGCCCCCAACAGTAAGCTCGACATTGATCAGCTTCCCGCCGAGGTTCGACCGGTGCAGCTTGAGCGCCCCCTGCAGCGAGGCAGAGTCGCGGAACTCGAGGAACGCGAAGATTTTTGCACGGCCCTGGGCTGCTTGGGCGGCGGGCGGCTGCTGCTGGCCGGGCTTGGGAGCCGCGGGGAGCCGCAGGCGGATGCTGGGCGTCGAGGGGAGGGCGGAGAAGTGCGCAGAGATTTGCGCTTCGGTTATGGATTTGGGGAGGTTTCCTAGTAGATACATCAGTATTCATATATAGAACATAGATCATACCGGGCGGTAACATACCGACAAACAGGATATACCGCTTCTTGGACTTGTCGCCGCCCTTCTTCGCGGGCTGCTGCTCCCCGTCCGCCTTCGTATCCCCATCCACGGCAGCCCCGTCCACAGCCTTCCTCTTCTTCTTCGTATTCTCCTCCCCGTCATCCTCTGCCCTCTTTCGTTTCTTTCCTGTCTCCGGATTGACAGACTTTGCCGGTACAGCTTTGGGTCGTTCCTCAACGGCGGCAGGCTCGTCGTCGAGTGTTTCCGCCTCCGGAACCTCCTGAAGCTCCGCCTCTGCGGGCTTGTTGCGCCGGCCTTGTCGGAACTGAAGAGCTTTGCGCTGCTTTTTCGTGAGCTTTTGTCCCTCCATGTCTAAATGTCGTCGTAAAGAGGTGAATGCAATGCAGGGGGGAGAAAGACTGTCGTTGTCGGTGCCGCAGGGGTCCAGGCGAAGTGATAATTTGGCAGGAACCCGGAGCCAAATAGCGAGCGCTTCTTTCCTCGCTGACCACCTGCTTGTTGGTCTTCTGACAAACACTGAATCAACGTCTTTGTCTTCTTACTTGCCAGCTGGAGTAACAATGCGGGGATATACGGAAGCCTTTCGCGGACAGCTTCGCCTCAGCCAATCAGCGGGCCAGAAAGGCTTGGTAAGCGCTTGGACCCCAGGGTGCCTTGCGCGACGCGGACCTTCCACTGCCCTAGGGGCAGGGAAATGGAAGCAAAAGGGATAGTAATAATTCACACACTTAATCTATATCGCATGCAGCACTTTGTGCATAGTTGTCACTTCAATTGAGGGATTCAGATGTCAATACTTATAAAAGCTATATAGACTAACTATCAAAATATATAGCCAAAAAATGGAATAAAATTACACAATTGAATACTGTGCATGTCAGAGTGACCCTGGGTCTGTGTCAGGGGACACCCCATTTTGCCATGCACAATTGATCAAGATGCTGAGGCAAGGGAGACCACTAACCCTCCGGACCCCAAGGGAGGAATTGCCATGGTTGAGTGGCAATGAGACCCAACATTGCTCAGGTATCCTAGGTTGCCAGAGGCAACACAAAGGTGCGCCATTTGGGAAATGGAGAAGGTTGGTGAGTGTCAGGGAACACCAAATTTGCCCCAACTTCAGATAGATTGGCACAGGATTAGGTAAGGCTAAGCAAGGCTGTGACCCTTTGGCTGTGCGGGGCAGTACTCGGCTGTGTTTGGATGAGCAATGCTGTGGTCAGCAGTGCTTCAGGCAGTGTTGGGTCTCACTTTGGAGTGTTTGGGAGAAGCTGAGGCTATGTTCACTCTTTTCGTATATAACATTCGGTACCTTCGGTAGCTTCTCCTTAGATCTGATCTCTGAGGAATCTCCATAGTCTTGTGAGAAAGCCTGGTCATCACATCCGTCCTCCCCCTCCAAACATCCGAACTCTCTCCGAACTCTGCTTGCTTCATCCGAACTACCTTTGATGTCCCACGGATCTCCTAGTTGGACTTACAAAGGGTACGATTGGTTGGTTCTTGGATACTGTCAGCCACGACCTCCCCCGAATCCCTCGTCTTCGGTCTCTTCGACTCAGTCAGGTTTAGTCGGCAGCCTTGCTAGACTGTGTGCCCTCACACATCCCCTAACCCATGACCTGGGGATTTCCTATCAGATGTGATATACCCAGATAATATTTCATAGTGTATTAGCATTCACAAATATGCCTGCCTATATACTGCACTACAATAATGCATGCTGATAATCAATAAATATGAGATGTGTCACACCCCAGGTACCACCATTGCCATAAATTGCTCCCATTTTACTTCCATTTGAAGTGCACCCTATTCTGCCCAGTGCTCAGCCCGCGCCGCAGCGCGGGGTCTGAGGACCCTAAGCAAGCTGTCCGCGAAAGGCTTCCGTAGGGATACTACTGTCTACCAATAATAGCTGGTAATGCCTCTCCCGGCCCTCTCGCCCGGCCCGCTCCACCTTTGTGTCTTCTCTTGCCGTCGATGACCGTCCTCTACGGTCCGACTATATTCGCGTCTCCACTCGTGCATGACCGTGCAAAGAACCTGGTGATTCCGGAAGTGGTCGGTGAAAGATCGGAAAAGTGCCCATCTTGGGCATCTATGTTGTGTCTTGCTGCATAAGGAAGGCGGAAAGACGGCTCGCCGCTGCAATTCGGACTTCCTGCCCTGAGGTCGTCTCACGCGCTCTGTCCGCTGGCATGCCTGCCACGGGAGGGAATGGTACTTAAGCCGGACGATGAGGACAATAAACTTGCTCTGTCGTTGTATCCAGATCAGCCCTCGTCTCCGCCGCCATGTTGAAGCTCCTTGCATCGGCAGCGCTCCTGGCGATCATAGCCTGGGCCCAAATACCCTTCAATGATCCGCTCGTAGTCAACACTACGTCCGGCATGATCCGGGGCTACCTGGACGCCACCACGACCGATGTGAACCTCTACAAGTGGTACGGCGTTCACTTTGCCGAGTCGACGGCCGGAGCGAACCGCTGGAAGGCGCCTCAGGCATACGCCTACCGAGAGGGCATCACCAATACCACGGCTTTCGGCGCGGCTTGCATGCAGGGGCGTGCGAATGGAGGAAACGGGACGCAGGTCCAGAGCGAGGACTGCCTGTTCCTCAACATCGTTGCTCCGGTCGGAGCGACCAATCTTCCGGTTTACATCTACACCTTGTGAGTGCTGTCCACCTCGTCGACGATGAATTGGCTGACATGCGATCAGCGGTGGTGGATTCGACAGCAACGCCGCATCCGACCCGAAGATCGATGGTTCCTGGCTGGCATCTCGCGGCATCGTGTATGTCAGCTACAACTACCGCGTCTCGCTCTGGGCCTGGCCGCACGCCGCCGAGATTGCCGAGGCGGGCGAGACCCAGAATTTCGGACTGCTCGACAATCGCGCAGCCGTCGAGTGGGTGAGGGACAACATCGCCGCATTCGGGGGAGATCCTACTAAGATGACGCTCGGAGGTGAGTATCTTATCAGATGCTGGACTGCCCTCTGATATTCTGTAGGTGAATCTGTCGGCGCTGAGATGACCAACATGTACATGTCGGCATACCCGACCGACCCGATCGTCCGTGCGGCCATCATGCAGAGTGCTGACAGTAAGATCCGCGCTAGTATGTATTACTGTTACAATCTAATCCATGCGACAGCCTCTCAGCCGATGTGGCCGCTCGGTAACCAGCTCATTCCGATCTCCCAGAACCTGTCCTGCACGACCGGCCCTGGTCAGCTCGACTGCCTCCGATCCAAGGACGCCTTCGCTCTCCAGGCCATCCTGCTCTCTTCCGGCGCTCAGTTCCAGCCTGTCATCGACAATATCACCGTCTTCCAGGACTATGTCCGCCTTACTGTCACCGGGCAGACTGCTCGCATCCCGTTGCTCATCGGGAACAACAAGGTTGGCGATAGGACACACCTGAGGTTCCAGATGCTGACATATCTCAGGATGAGGGTCAGACCATCGTGAATGGAGAACCTACGTCTTACACCAACGAAACGGCCTACATGTTTGTTCTATGACTCCTGTAAGGATCATCTGCTGACTTCCGCCCCAGTAAGACCAACAACTTCAACTTCCCGATGGCGAACACTGACGCGGTCCTGTCCCTGTACCCCTATCCTTCGGCCCAGTATCCCAGTATCATCAATGCCACTGCTGCGATGTGGCGTGACGCGCACATGATCTGCTTGTCCAGCAATCTCGCAATGTGGAGAACCCAACTTCTCAAACTGCCGGTCTTCCGGTACCAATTCGCCATGGTCGCTGACAACCTGAGTGGACAGGGTGCTAGCATTGGCACGTATCACGGGGAAGATATCCAGTTTGTTATGGGGTATGTACATCCAATCATGCCCCGGAGTGTTCTTAATGGCTGGGCAGTACCATGTACACCTGGGCTGACCAAGCGCCCTATATTCCGGCGACGCCTTACGAGTTGAATGTTTCCGACTACATGGTCACCGCCTGGACCAACTTTATCAAGAGTACGTCCCATGCGGCGTGGAGATAGCCCCGTCTCATGTAATTTTAGATCCGGAACTCGGCCCGCAGATCGAGGGTTGGAGGCAGTACGACCCGTCCGATCCGACAAGTCTCGCTGTCCTTGGTGTTTCCGCTACAGGTGCTCTTCCTGGCAACACCACACAGATCGACTCCACATGCCAGTACTGGAACCAGGTACTGCCTCTGTTCCCGAGGACGTACCCAGCCTGTGGCTCTTGGACATGCTAAGCACAGATCCTTGGCCCGTAGTCGTTTTGCAATAAAGTTGATCTTTTCAAAAGCCTGTCCTAAGCGTCCCAATTCAATGAAACCGATTCGCGGATGTCCCACACAAAGCGCCTCAGGCTGCTCCAGAGCAGCGAAGTGACCACCCGCTGGGTGGCCTACAACGGCATCAGACAGTTCAAACGGAGGAAGATCCCACAACGTACACTTATAGAATACAACGTCCGCAAATCTCTTGCTCCATCGTTCAGGCGAATACAGTATATCGTAACGAAAGGCGCTGATTGCGGTCTTTCCATGCTTCTGCCCCGGAAGCCTGGTGCTTACTCCGTGCCGATTCTCGTAGTATGTCAACGCGGAGGTGTGAAACGTGCCTTTCAAGTGGTATAGGGCGGCTGTGTCAACGATTTCCTCCAAAGGAAGAGGATGATTGTTGTCGACCCAACCGTGGTACTTCTCCCCAATCCAGGAGAGCGTCCCGAGTGGTGAATCATATAAGGCATAGCCTACTGTAGTAGACTGGAGAGGCATTGGCACAGAGCAAACGTGGAAGGCAAAAGATGAGCCCTACCTTTGTCTCCATCATCTGGGCATATGCTACACCATCTCGCTTCAAAACTATATCAACACCGGTGTAAATGCCGTTCGTGCTCTCTCACGTGGAAGGCCTCGCTATGCTCTATCCGAGAAATCTCGTCTTGCGAGTAAATCCATGACTTCGCAGATGCATCCAGGCCGAAGGGCAAATATGAAATTGCTGTCCTCAGCAAATTCTCAAGAGTCGACGAAGGGTAAGAGAAGTTGTTGTAATGCCTGAACGTCGGATGAGTCTTCCCTCACTCATAAGCGAACTATATCTACGCTAGCTTGCAGTTCTGTCCATGGTTCACGCTCAATGCCCGAAGTATGCCAGATGACTACATGTCGATCTCGACCGTATAGTGCTTATACTGCTCCAGCTTTCTCAAGAGGCGGTCGAAGCTCCACTCCTCCTCCCAGTAGGTCTTGAGCGAGCGCAAGTACGACAGCGTGATGCCACGCTGCCAAGTATCATCGAGGATGGGCAGATCGGGTAGACGAGCGTCCCGCAGGAGGCGCAGCGCACGGTCGACATTCTTTTCTGAGAAGGCCAGGCAGGTCCGACGCGGCGATCGGTCTGGGGACAGACATTTCCAGTGGGATTACAAAGAAGATAGATGGATGGGAAGCACGGGCGGGCCGTGGGTGTAAGTTCGGCCCGTGTATAAGTAGCAGCTGGTGGACGCGTCTCGAGTGAATGATGACTCCTCAGGACGAGACAATATTGATCACATATTGCGCCTTCCAGCTGACAAACTCAGTTTCTCATCAATGACTCTCTTCCTCACACCATGAGACAAAAAAGAGTCTCACAGTCGTGATGTCTGTTTCCGTCACGAGGGGCGTGTGAAAGCGGCAAGGCAAACGTAACTCGCTAACTTATCGGGTGCGGCAAAACAAACCTTCTCGACCTTCAGACGCTCTCTGTGTTCTCACAAATCCATTCTAAAAATCTCACAAACGGTCGAGAATGATTTCAGCAGGAAATGCGGAAGAATTTGGTGCGAACCAAAGTGGAACAACCTTCATCATGCGGCAGGTTCTGTCCGAGGATGTATGTACCAGTACTAGTCTGCGGTTCTTGGGCCTAAGTACTACGTTTAGCATGTGGTCAGCCGTGTTGCAATAAACTGTCCGTTTTGATTGATCGTATTAAGCGTCCCATTTCAAAGAAACGGACTCGCGAATATCAGATACGAGCAAGTCCGGCTGCTCCAGGGCTGCGAAATGTCCTCCGATCGGATGGTCTTTAACAGCGTCAGATAAGCGCAAGCAAGTGAGGGCAAGTAACGTACATTTGTAGAAGACAAGATTGGCGATCCTCTTGCACCGCCGTTCGGGTGAATACAGAATATCCCATCGGAAGACACTGATTGCCGCCTTGCCATGTTTTTGCATAGGAGGCCATTCGTCTAGGCCGTACCGGTTCTCGTAGTACGTCATCGCGGAGCTGTGGATCGTGCCAGTCAACTAGTACAGGGCGACCGTATCCACAACCTCCTCTAACGGTAGAGGGCAATTGTTGTCGACCCAGCCGTGGTACTTCTCCCCCAGCCAAGAAAGAGTCCCAAGAGGAGAATCATAGAGTGCATAGCCGATTGTCTTCGGCTGCGCAGGGCCGAAGTCAGCTCAAACCTGAGATGCAAAGGGACGAACTCCACCTTTGCTTTGATGATCTGCGCGTATGCTGGGCCATCTCGCTTCGACGGAAATAATTACCAACGTCTACGCCGTTCATCAGCCACTCGCGTAGAACGCTTCGGTGTGCTTCATCCAAGGCAGCTCGTCTTTTGAGTAGATCCAGGATTCCGCATATGCATGCAGACCGAAGGGCAGGTGCGACATGGCTGTTTTCACCAGACTCTCAAGGGTTGACGGAAAGGCGATGAAGTTGTTGAAGTGACTGGGATACAGTATGAGTCTCTGGTCCTTTGGTACGAAAGAGGATACGCTCACACAAGCTTGCAGGCCTGCCCGTGGCTCACGCTCAAGGCGAGTAGAACGTCGAACGACTGCGTCCACAGTGAGCTCGGCATCGAAAGTCAAGTATATGCACATACCGAATCTCAGCCTGCGCCACATACTCCTTATAGCCCAGCACCTCCGTCATAAGCGTATTGAACACCCTCCCAGTATCGGCGAGGTTCCAGCGGCTGCGGACCCGAGAAGATGAACCCCGCCAGCGAGGGTATGACCAGGTGAAACCTGCACCTCTTCAGACGTGGATATATGCGCGGAGAAAAGGCACCTACGCGGACGCAGCAGGTTCGTCAGGCTCGCTCAGGGGCTTGACGACCTTCTGGAACTCGAGCACCTTCTCCGGCCATCCGTGGCACAGCAGCAGCGGGACCGCGTCCTCCCTGGGCGACCTCACATGCACGAACTGCACGTCCACCTCCTCAATCTCGACCGTATAGTGCCTATACCGCTCGAGCTTCTCCAGCAGCCGCGCGTAGCTCCACTCCTCTTCCCAGTAGCGCTTGAGCGAGGAGAGGTAGGCGAGCGTGATCCCGCGCTTCCAGGAGTCGTCGAGGATCGGCTGGGGGGAGGGGAAGGCGCGCGTCCCGCAGCAGGCGGAGCATGCGGTCGACCTTTTCTTGCGAGAGGCCGCGGAGGTCCCGGACGGCGACGGGCTTGGGGATAGACATGATCGCACAGAGAAGCTAGCGGACGGTGGGGAGGACGGCTGGGATGCAGAGGACGGGCCTTACCCCGCGTCTGCGGGCGTGTCCATGAGGAGCAAATGTAGCTAGGGAGGCTTCGCGAGTCATTGATGACTCCTCGGGACGACATCAGCACGTTGTTCTTAGTATTGTTCACCAACCTGCTTAGGTTGTCGACTGGGGTGGAGTTCGCCGGGTTTCTCCCTCCGGAAGACTGTCGTTGTCAGCTTGTGCGCCTGTAACGGGCATGTGAAAGGGCCACGCGAATTCAATTTCCACTGCGGGTATCTGTAGTACTAAGCATCTCCGGTACACTCTACAGCTACTGCAACCAACGCTCCCGATCGGGCCGATTCAGCATCATTAAGGTCGTAATCTCCACGCGCTAAAAGAGTACACATTTTACACAGACTCGTTCACGCCGTCCTTGTTCAGGTGCGAGCTGAGCGTGTCGAGCTTCGTGTCGACCGGCTCCGTGCGCACGTCCTGGACGATGTCCTCCACCGGTGCGGGCTCCTTGGGTGCAACGGAGGTCGTTGTGTCGGCCACGGCCGCCTGGGCGGTACCGGTAGCGGAGCCGACGTAGTTCTTGGCAGAGTCGTAGGCGGAGGTAGCGGTGGTCTGTGCGCTCTGGAGGGTCGAGCCGACGGTGTACTGCGCCTGCTGGGCACCGGCAGCGGCCGTGTCGGTGAGAGGCTTGGCGAACGCGCTGACGGCCGCGATCCCCTCGTCCTTCGCCTGGCCCATGGATGAGGCAGCGGCGTTCGCGTGCGGGGTCGCCTTCGAGTCGGCCTCGCTCAGCGTCTCCTTGGTCGCGTCGACGTAGGGCTGGGCAGCACCCTTGGCCGCATCGACGTAGGGCTGGGCAGCGCCCGAGACGGCGCCGAGCTGGTTCCCGGCCGCCTCTGCGTACGGCTTGGACGCGCCGCCGGCAATGTCGACGTTCTCGTGCAGGCGGGCCGAGGCTGCCTCGTTATTCGCCGCCGCAGACTGGCTGGTGGGGACGATGTGCGCCTGGGCGGTTGAGAGGAGCGTCTTCATTCCCTCGAAAGCGGTGTTCGTGGTCGACTCGAGCGTCGTCATGATCGTCGCGCCCGTCTTGCTCGTCGTCTCCGTCGGGTGGTGCGCGGTGAACGCCTCGTTTGCCTTCTGCTGACCGACCGCGACGTACCCCTGTGCCTGGGAGAGGAGGTTGCCAGCGAGCCCCGCAGCCTGGGAGATGTAGCTCGCGCCGGTGCTTTTGGCCTTGTCGACGTCCTCGTGCCCCTGCGCGACGGCCGCGTCGGTCGTCTTGCTCGCGCTCTCCTGGAACTGCCCGGCAGCCAGGGAGGACTGCGCCTGTGTCTGGCCGAGCTGCTTGCTCGCGCCCCCCTGCACATGGTGCACCTTGTCCATCGCGCTGTGCACGTACGGCTCCGCCTTCTTCTGCGCCGTGTCGACGTACGGCTGCGCCTTCTCTATCGCCGTGTCGACGTAGGGCTGGGCGGCGGCCATCGCCTGCTCGCTCAGGTGCTGCGCCTTCTCGAACCACGACTCGCCGGTGGCCTTGGCCTGTGTCTTAGCGTGCCTGCATGCTGTTCAGCGGCTGTCGCGCACCTGCCAAGCAGCAGCAAACCACTCACTCGACGTTATCAGAAGACATATCTTGTTCTTGTTGTCGTTCAAGTTGTTCGTTTGCTGGGGCTTATCCTCGTCGTCCAACGGGGTTTCTCAGAGTTTCAGGGGCTGCCAACCCCCCTCCGGCGCGGTATAAGAGCCCGTTGCGCGCCCTCCCGGGCGCCCCGCTCGTGCGGAGCAGGGAGCTAATCCAACGCTGCCGTTGCTTCCGGAAGTACAGCACAGGGTCCAATGACGCCCCATGTGACGTAGCCCCGTCCCTTGGGCTAGCGTGGCCGTTACGCGAGGGCGGGCGTGCCGCTGCGCAGGCGGCTACACTGGCAGTAGCTCCAGAACGAGCGTGGTAAAACTCTGATCGGCGCGACGTAAGAGCATATGGCTCAGCCTGCGCTCCCCGAAGAGGAGATTCCCGCAAAGGCAGCTGCTGGGGAATTCGACCCAAGCCCTCATCCCGCATGCCCGAGGCCCGACTGGAAGTCCCCTACTGTACCCCGCGCGAGCTTCGCTTCGGACGCCTCGTGACTGGCCTCCATCGCCCATCGCCCATCGCCCATCGCCCAGTGAGACCGGCACAGGAGCACTAGTGTTGGGCTATTTTAACGACTCCTCCGCTGTATGAGGTTTGGGGAGCGCTGTTCTTGGCATGTATAACTACGGGGCTACGCTCGGCATGGCACTCAACCCTCCCCGTGCCAGAAGCCGTCGATCCCGGCTGTCAAGTGCCGAGCTTGTGGCCTTTGCTCGGCCCTTAGTAGTGGGTGAGCTACAGTAAGTCCCCGGCAAGCTCATGCGGTCCCTCTCCGGCTCCCCTCAGGGGAAGAGACGGGTCGCGCTTTCTCAACGATACGCTCCAGACATGCATGCGCTGTCACTTACTGCTTACCGTGACTGTCCCGGCCTCCGAGCGGGCGGGGGCCTGCGAGGAGTCCCACGACGAGTCATCTACCGGCATCCTCCTGTCCGCCACCAGCCGCCTGGCAACGCTCAGCACCCACCGATCCAGGTACAAGCCGCATGCTGGCCCGTCTCGTCCAGCTTACATTCATACCAAGCGCACTACTGCGGTGGACTAACGCCTGGCCGTAGCCGTGATGAACTATGCCGTCCATGCATCTCGCGTATTAGTTATTTTGGCAAGTCCACTGGAAGGGCACCAGTTGTGTATCGCACTAGCGCTGCGGAACAACCAGCCCCCTCAACCCGTGCGCGGCACGCGCAAATAGAGAGTGCAGCGACAGCACTTGCGCCTTCTCAGCCTCAGCCTCCAAGACACACTGTCATGGCACCGCGACATTAAGGAACGCCGTCGCCGTGCGCCGCTTTCCCGCGAGGGGGAGGGAGGGCGATATACCTGTCATATGCTGTAAGTTAGACGCGAGGCAGACCGGGTATGTGTTGTTTATGAGGATGCGCATGCGCATGAGCATGAGCAGTAATGGCGACGTGGGCGGGGAGGGCGGGGCGGGGCGACAGGACAGGACAGGACTGCTGCGGGGTGCTGCGCGGGTGCGGGTGGGGCTTGGCGGGCTGACCCTGGGTATGTGCTGTCTGTAGCCGGGACATGGCGGATGGGATTGGGGTAAGGGACTGGGTACTGGGTACTGGTATTGGGATGGAGTGACAAGGGTCAGTAGTGGGGTGTATATGATAGGAGTGGGCGGCGGAGGCTGGAGGGTTTGTGGGAAACGGGGGCGAACGCCTACCGCCTCCTAGTACGAAGCCTACTGTGCTCACTGCATATTGACGATGACAACGGTAGCCGCATGCGTCAAGTTTGCGCCCAACCGGCACAGCATCCAGCATCCAGCATCCAGCCGTGCCGTGAAGATTCGACTCCCGATCATCGCTGTCCGGCGTGCGCCCTGCTTGGCACGCATGGGCTTCGGGCTTCGCCCTCGGCCGCTTGGCGCTCTGGGCGGGCGGACGACGCCAAGCGTGCGGTGTGTCAGGCTGGGCTTGGCGCGGACGGGGGGGCGATCGGACTCAGTCAGGCTCGGCGGTTTGCTTCCCTTCCCTTCCCTGGTGCGCGTGAGACAGGCTTGGCTCGGTACGGTTCCGGGTCGGATGGGTCGCTGCTGGGACATGAGATGTGTATTATATTACGGGTTGGGGTTACGGCTAGGTGGGCGGGACCCGGGCATGTCGTATGTCAGCCCGGGGCCGGCCGGCTGCTTATGAGGATGCATGTGCGCGTAGGAGTGAGAATGAAAATATTAATCTTTGTGACCCGCTGCGTGCCGGGGCGGATAAGGGCAGGGAGTGGCTGGGGGTCTGGCGGGGTGGGGTCTGGGTCGGTGCTTGGCTGGGTTGGGTGACACTGCGGGTTCTCTTCCTGCCAAGCCTTGGATCGAGTAGGCAAGGGGTGCGGCTGGCTTGGCACGCCCGCTGGCTTGGCACTGGTCTCACGGCCCGTCGACTGCTCTTATACCGCCAACTTTGCCCGATGGGCCGCGGCCGGCTGTCGCTGCTCCCCGCCGGATCGCACCCCGTCTGCCCTGCTCGCACGGACGACTGCTGCTAGTGCTGCTAGTGCCCCCCTCGCCGCACCCTATTGGTACCGAAGCGCGGCCCCACCGATGTCCGCCTCCCCATCCATCCACGCCGCCCTCAGCGAGCACCCCAACCCCAACAGCAACTCCCCCTCCTCCCCATCCGCATCCGCATCCTCCCACACACACCCCCTCCCCGCTCCACGCATGCCCGCACACTCCCCCTCCCCCGCACCGCCCAGCCCACCCGGACACCCGTGCATGTGGGACAACTGCACACAGCGCGCTCCCGACCCAGAGCTGCTCTACATCCACCTCTGCAACGACCACATCGGCCGCAAGTCCACAGGAAACTTGTGCCTCACCTGCAAGTGGAAGGACTGCGGCGTGTCCTGTGCAAAGAGGGACCATATCACAAGCCATCTCAGAGTACACACCCCGCTCAAGCCCCACAACTGCGAGGTCCGCACCCCGCTCTTCACTCCACCTCGCACATCACATTGACTGACAGACACCGCCTATCCAGATCTGCAACAAGGCGTTCAAGCGGCCCCAGGACCTCAAGAAGCACGAGAAGATCCACACGGCCGAGCACCACTCGGCGCACAAGCACTCAAAGGCCCAGCTCGCCCCGGGCGCAGCACTCCTCTCCGCCCCGGGCATGTCCCCGCACTCCTCCGCATCCCTCTCCCCAGAGATCGGCCTGGGCGGAACGCCCCCGCGCGCCGACGGCATGCCCTCCGTGCGCCGCTCCCCGCAGCAGGCACAGTGTGCGTCATGCATCCCCCACGCTGCCCACCCGACTCACGCTGACGAGTAGCTTATGCCTTCCCCATCCCCTCCGCAACCGCGTACATCGATGCTCGTCCCCGCCCCAACGCCTACCTCGCCCTGCCCACCGGCGCACCGCTCTCCCACTCCCCGTCGCTCTCCCCGCACTCCCCCGGATTACTGACGCCGACCAACCTCCCCCCCTACCCAGTCCACCAGTCCAACAACGGATACGCGGTGGCCCCCGCGCACATGGGCGTGCGCACCGGGTACGACGCGGAGCGGGAGAACAAGCGGCTGGGCGACGGCCTGGAGGACTTTTTCAACGACGCAAAGCGGCGCAGGTACGCGAGCGCGCACGACACCTCCGGGAACATGTACGACGAAGCCATGGCTGCTCGGTTGAACGAGCTCTCACCCGGTTTCCTCCAGTCCCAGGCCCAATCCCACGGGCAGCAGCAGCACGGCGGCCAGCAAATAGCCAACTTTGCCCAGGCGATGACCACCGCCGTGCAGTCGGAGAACGACCTCGCGCAGATCAACGGCGCCCTCCTCCAGCTGCACAAGGCCATCAGCGGCTCGAACGGCTTCGACTCGCACGACCTGGCCAGCAACGGCACCGACGCGCTGCTCTCCGACCAGGAGCTCGCCGCGCTCGGCCTTGCCGGCATGCCGGGCATCAACGTGAACAACTACAATGACAGCAACCCGAACGGGTACACGGTCCACTCCCAGTACGCGATGCCCGCGCCTGCCCACCAGTCCGCGCCGCGCTACCAGCAGACGATGCAGCACCAGCACCAGCAGCAACACCCGCCCTCCGTCGCCCACTCCCCGCACCACCAGCCATACGCCTTCGCGAGCTACCCGCAGCTCGTTCCGCAGCTCGGCCCGGCCGACGTAGGACGCATGAACACGGCGCGCATCCCGCGGCTGAAGGAAGCGCCCATGTCGCCCAACGCGATGGACGTGGACGGGGACGGGGACCGGGAGCAGCTGCCCGCCCTCTCCCGCCCAAGGTCCCGCTCAGCCTCCCCGCCCTTCCGCACCTCCAGGAGAGTGTACGAAGACCCGGACCTGAAGCTCCCCGCCATCTCCACCCCGACAAGCCCGGACGTCTCCCGCCCGTCCACCTCCCACGCCGCCTCCTCCGCAGGCCCCCTCCGCTCCCCACACCTGCGCACCGCCCTCCCGCCCATCTCAGCCCTGCGCATCACGCACCCCTCGTCCCCCGCGCCCGCCGCGCGCGGCCTGCCAACGAGGCTCTACCCGCGCCTCCCCCCGCTCTCGAGCATCCTCGGCCCCTCGCCCTCTCCCTCATCCCCGTCCGCATCCGCATCCCCCTCCACGCCGACGCAGCAGCCCTACCCCACGCGCGCAGGCACTAGCAGCAGCAGCGGCCTCAGGCAAGCCTCACCCGCCCCCGCCCCCGCGCACCCAAGGGCCAGCGAGCGCCTCAGGCACGCAAAGCTCGTCAAGGACCTCCTCGTCGCCGTCAACAGGGACTGGGCGAGCAGGCGCACCACCAGCGCAAGGCCCGATGTGCACATGTCCTCCTCGCCCTAGCCTATGCGTCCCACTTCGCTCCGTCCCGTTCTCGCCCTCGGCCGCGCACGACCCCTCCGAGGGTCCGATTCCGATTCCCAAAAGAACAGTTCTCCACTGGCTTGCCCTTGGCTCAAGTTGAGGTGAGGGGAGGTGAGGCGTTGGCGGTCGCATATACACGTAACACGTACCATACGGTCATTCCGCCTGTAGTTCCCCTTTCCCTCCCCCTTCCCCTTCCCCCCGTTCCTCCATGATTTCATGTCGAACATCTGCATCTTCGGACCTGCGTTTTATCCTCGGCTCTGTACTAATATCAAGAAGTGGAAATTGTATGACCAGTAGACCCCGTTTCGCCCCGCGAGATACGGACCCCCTCGGCGAATACCCACCATGCGTGGCCGGATCTGATCGGCCGCGTGGTTGCTCCGAAGCGCGGGTTACGTTGCGGGAACGGAACGCACCCTGCGCGTGTCTTTTGAGTGAGAGACGTGCGCGGGCCGCGTCGGCATCCCCCTGCGGCCGTTTGTAATTGAGGAACTTTCAGACTTGTTACTGATACTACCGGTAACTAACATAACCCACTTCAATTGCAGCTGGAACCCTGAGTGGCAGTGGCACTCCGCGTCGCCCTAAAAAGGTCGGTTGTAATGCCACATCTGTCTTCTGCTTCATCCCTGCACCTGTATAGTACAGTACCAAAGACCCGGACTGCCCTTCTACTTCAGGACAAGGCTCTTCGAGGAGCTCTTCGAGGACGGGAGCAAGCCCGTCATACTCGGGGTTCGGCTCTTCCAACCCGCATCCAGGCCCTTCGAAGATGTCTTCGCCGGGAGCAGGCCCTTCGGACTCGGGGTCCCGCTCTTCCACCCCGCCTCCAGGTTCTTCGACACCGGAACAAGGCTCGGGAAAGGGAAAGGGAAAAGCCCGACAGACTTAGAAGGAGGGCAAAAAGTAAATGGGCCAGCACAATGCATGGGTGATGAGACGTCGGACCGGATTAGGGGCTGTGAATGACATGACCCGGGAGGAGGTTCCTCTGCGGGGTTGGCATTCCTCGTCTATAGCGCGCCTAGGCAGTTCCCGGGATAATCTGACATTGACGTATTTTCGGAGCCGACAACATCACAATGATGATACCGCTCTTGGACTTGTCTCTGTCAAGTCGTTCTCTGTGGTGCACAGCTCATATGATCCTCTATTGCCCGCTACATCTGCAGGGAGACAAGCCGATTGATACAGCCGCTCTTGGATTCGTTGCTAGCCGGAGAGCTGTGTTGCCCGACTCACAAGGGGCATCACTAGTGGTGGATGGAGAGGAAATAACCAGTATGCCCGCTCTCGGAGTCATCACACTGAGCCTGAGGGCGCCTGTGCTGCCCGATTACTTACCGAAGCTATTGCCAGCACGGCAAAACGAAAACTCAGCCGGCAAGGACTGGTCCATACTACTAACCCCTGACTGTTCAAGTATGTGAGTCCCTCCGCCCTCGATGCTGTCCAAGCAATCGTGGACGACTTAGCTCCATCTGAGGTAGCCCTGTCCCAGTCGGGGCTATCTACATTTCCAGATCCTCGACACGACTCTGCTGTGGATACATCTGCAGATGAGACGACGGACCTCGCCCCTGTCCGCGTTGGCACGCCACCTCATTATCTGACCGTTGAGCTGGAAGAACGGGGGAAGAGTCTTCCGGCAACTCCGCTGGACCCCCCTGTCGCACTTTTGGAGAGGGACGCTGAGCACCTGGATGAAGAGAAAGACGAAGGACCAGGGGGAAAAGACCAGAACAATCTAAAAGACCAGAACAATCTGGATATATACGATTATGACGTCCGAGACGGTGACCATCAAAGGGGAAAGCAAACAAGCAGCACAAAATGAATGCCAATCAGAATGCGAGAGCGTTGAGAGAGAAAACACCGAAAGATTGCACAACTCAGAATATATCGTTACGGACGCCGTTCGGACCTGCTTTTATCCTCAGTTCTGGACCATTATGAAGACGTGGAAATTTCTTGACCAGTAGACCCCGCTTCGCTCCGAGAGAGACACACCTCTACGGTGAATACCCAGATGGTTCGGCAACAAGAACAAGGACTCGCATGGCCGATTCGAATCGTCCGAGTTGTTGCCCCCCGAAGGGCGAGTTGTGGCTTCCAGAACCCTGAGCAGGCACCGCCAATCGAAGCGCGTCTGTTATTCGCTTCGCTTCAGTTCACTCGCCGCTTTTGCGTCGCCGGTCTTCTGCCTCACTCCTGCACCGGCAGGGTGCCGAACAACGGCGAACGGTGCTGCTCCCCGCCCTCTCTCCTCGCATTTCCCTCGTTTCCGCCCAAGCGCTTCCCGCTCTTGGTCGGCTAGCAGGTCACCGCTCGATGCCACCTCGCTTCGTCCCCGCATACACGCGTCCGAACGTCCGAGCGGTTTAGCGCGCCAGCGAGCGGGAGAGCGAGTGCGAACGCGACTGCAGGTGCGAGAGTGGAAGGGTGCGGAATGTCGAGCGAGGGCAGGAAGCGTAAGCGACCTGTGCCCTCTGGCGCCGGTGCTTCCGGCACTGGCTCTGGATCGCGAAGGGCATGGAACCCACCGAACGCGACGAAGCACGATGACGACGAGACGGTCGAGATCGAGTTTGCCGGAGCGAGGTCCGCGAAGGATATCGCCGAGCAGAAGGAGAGGCAGAGGGAGGAGATGAAGAGGAGGCTCAAGAAGCGCCAGGTCATCGACCTGACGGCGCTGCCGGGTACGCTCGGCTTTTTCCATCGCGCTGGCGGGGGTATGCTGATCTCCGTTCTTCGTGTCTGTAGTGATAGAGGTGATCGACTTGAGCAAATCGTCCGACGACGATGACGTCCCGGCACCACCGCCTAAACGACCTGTAAGTGCGCAAAGCTCGTATTATATTTCCCACTAACAGGACGTGCAGAGACCGTCCAACTCGTCGAACGTTTCCAACCCCACAGTATACAGGGAGAGCACGGTCATCGACATCAGCGATGGCGAGCCCGAGCCTACCCCACGCCCGCGCAGGGCCATGGAAAGAGCGAGAAATGCCGCCAGAAAGAGCGTGGTTTTGGATGCCGTCGTCAATGGCGAGCCGAGCAGTTCGTCGGCTGCCCAACTGGCGCAAGCAACTGACCCGCCGATGCTTACCCCGCCGCCTACGTCTTTCACTCGACCGTGGGCGCTTCCACTGCCGTCCGACGCGCCCGTCGTCCCAGCACCATCACCATCGCATGATCGCATCTCGCCACAGATCGTCGATCGCGACGCTCCGAGACTACAGTTCCCCACCCCCGGACCCTCATCGCCCACAAACACGCGCGACCAACTTCCACCATCTTCGAGCAACCTGCACGTAACAATAACGAGCGCGACTCCGGACAGGGCTCCTTCTGGGCTGGCATTCCCGGCCAACAACGAGCATAGGCGACTTCTGGACTACTCCGTGACATATCCTCCCGAACCTACAGACCAGGTCGAGGCGTCTGCGTTCGCCCTCGGTCCCCTCAGGTCGTTATCTGTCCTGCCCGACTCGCAGCCTCCGTCACCCGCGGTGGACGAAGACAGTCCGATCAGTACGGCCGCTCTGGGACTCGTTGCTCGCCAGATGCCTGTGTTACCTGACTCGCACGAGCAGGAAGTTCAAGGTGGCACAACTGCTCTTGGAGCTGTTGCCCTCAGAACATCTGTGCTGCCCGACTCGCAGGACGCATCACCGATGACCGCTCTTGGTCTTGTCACCCTCAGGACGACGGTGCTTCCCGACTCCCAAGCCCCGTCACCGGAGCCTCCAAGCGACAATGTGATAACTGATGAACTCATCAATGCTAGAGCCCTGACTGTTCAGCTACCCGATTCTCTCGATACCGTCGAAGCATTGGCCGATGACTTGCCCGCGTCTGAGATCTTCGTCAGCCACTTGGTGTCCTCTGTGTTGGCGGATTCTCAGGGCGATGCTCTCGTGGACCTCGAGGATGTGACCATGGACCTCGCGTTCGTTCCCTTCGACAGGCTTCCTAATTCTCCGAAGGACGAGCTGGACGAGCTGGATGAGGATCTTCCGGCGACTCCGATCGATGCACCCCTCGCACTCCAAGAGTCGGGCGTTGAGGATCTCCGGGATCAAGAAGAAGACGAGCTGGACTATGACAGCTATGAAGTTGTCGAGAGCCCAGAAGGCGAAAGTGAAAATGATTTAGACGAGGCATGGGAAGGAGAAGAAGAGGAGGAAGAGGAGGAAGAAGTAGACGAATTGTTCGATGAAGACGAAGATCTGCCCGCTCGAACTTCAGGAAGAGTGGCTCTGAGCTTGAACGGCTGTAAGACCTCCACTTCGCCTTCTGAAGACCAGCCCACTGCCGACAATGAAGTTCAGGAAGGTCGTCACAGACCCATCGAGTCGAGAGGCTCATCGGTGAGCGATCTCAAGACTGCTGAGGGGTTCAGAATGCCCGATGAGTTCGTCGCCATGGCCGAGCAGAGTGACTTGCGTTTGAGGGAGGCTGTCGAAGGGCTGACGCAGGGGCTGACGCGAGTCACCGCGGGGGCACTTCGTTGGGTAACCGAGCGAGTGGCAGGACGAGTTGATGGAATCGAGGCGGACGACCAATTGTTGGATGACGACGACGTCGAGGACAAGCAGGACAGTGGGGCAGGCTTGACGACACCGGCTCCGCTGCTGAGGACAACGGATTCGTCTCCCGTAATCGATGTAACCACAGAAGGCCACGCCATTCCCGACAGCACCGACCGTGAAGAGGATAGGGTCTTAATGCCGCTGGTGCGATCACCAGCGGTCTCATCGCTGCGACAAGAACTCGGAACGGATCGTTATAGTGCCCACCAGAGCACCATCAATGTCTCCGAGGGCCCTTTGTCGATGGTACCTGCCAAGGAGAGACTCCGGAATGAACCGACTCCTCCACCTCCAGACCATACCGATCGACCACTCTCCTCCCAGTCATCTTCCTTGTTCTCTGGGCTGCCGACGAGTCGACTACAGACATGGCAACCATCGTCTGAGGACCCTGATGGATGGGTCTGTCTCGAGTCGGCTTGTGGCTTCACCAACCACTCGACGGCGCGCCGGTGCAGGGACTGTAATGCGAAGCGTATGGCACAGCCAACTGTGAAAAATCCAAAGAGCTGCCTGGATGCAAAATGCCCACATGGTCCATTTACGTCTGCAGTGAAGTATCTGGGACATATCAGGTTTTGTAACAACAGCCGCCCTAACCGCTTGTCCACTGTGCCTCCACCTGCCATGCCAAGTGCCCAGTCGCCCACTCATTCCACATCAAGGCATAATGCGTCGCCAGCGACCGTTCGAGATCATCCTCCTCAACAGAAGCAGAAGGATCGACCTGCAGACGTGCTCGTCGGCGTACCATCGAGGCGCGCTCTGCCCGAACAAGACCATGGCATTGCTGTATCGCCCAATCCACGATCCTCCGAGTCCAGCTCTGATATCTCAAAGGCTGACTCCATTCTGGACGATCTGGAGACCAGACCACGAGCGACTGTGGATTCTTTGGACACAACGCCTGATCCGAAAGTGGACGAACGGGACCACAACGATGCCATCCTTATGGGGCGTACTAGCTCACTGTCACCCGTGCCGGTAGAGCCTCAGAATTGTCACACCACTGAGCTGTCCGATGATGAAGAGAAGGATTCGCTGGAGGCTGATCACATGAGAGAAGAAAGCTTCGACAAGGCAGCAGAAAACGGTACCGCCCAGATAGAGACCTCTCCACCTCCGAGACCCGTGGGACACTCTCCCCTACATCAAATTCTCGCTTCTTCATCTGGGGACCGGAGTTCCTCAGACAATCTAATCAGTTCTCCTGTCACTCCGATAACTCCCTCTGGCGTGCAGATCCCTCCTTCTGCCCAGTCACCTCCCGCCGATGGCTCCTCTAGCACGGAGTCATCTTCCAGACCACAAACCCTTCGCATGACGATTACCAGAAAACGGAAGTGGGACTCCGTGGATGCCATTGACATCGCCCTACCAATCATGCCACTTGTGAGGCGGCCAACATCGCCACTTCGAGTGGCCATCCCACCCTCTCGTGTGGTTATACCGTCTGAGTCTCACGGAACCGTTCCCCGACCTTTCGTCATCCCATCCTCTCGGGTAGTCATACCATCTGAGACCAACGGAAGCGTTCCCCGACCTGCAAGCGTTTCACAAAGTCCAGTGGAGCCCGGGCATAGTCCGCTCGAAAGGACAGAGAATCCGGTAACTACACGGAATGCTTTCTCACGGTGAACATCTGACGGATCCTCCCTGCAGTTCCGAGCGTGGCGAGCAGAATTGCTGCGGGAGTCAGTTGCTCAGACACAGCGGCGTCGACCTCCCGTTGCTAATGAAATCGGTCTTGCCTCCGATCTTGGCCAACCGCTGTTGCAAGACGCGATGAATGGGCTTCCGGATACTCCATATGCGAGATTTGGCTTCAAGAGCATCTTCGAGGCGCACATTCAAGAGAACACCGCCCTTGACGAGCTCGATGCACCTCCCATTAAGATTGTCAACAACATAGACGATGATCCGTGTCCCGACCCAACTTTTGTGTATACAAACAAAATTATATATGGCGAGGGCGTTTCTCCACCCGATCTGGATGCCCTGCAGGGCTGTGACTGCGAGGGACCATGCGATCCCAATTCCAAGACCTGCACTTGCATCCACCGACAGAAACAGTATTCAACAAACGAGGTCGAGGGCTTTGTGCACAATGACAAAGGTATTCTGCAATCCGAAGTTGAACCTCTTGTGATTGTGGAGTGCAACTCCGCTTGTCGCTGTTCTATTGCCTGTCAAAACAGAGTAGGTCTGCAACTTTTATCCTTCTCTAAACTTGCTCACGGCATCACAGATCATACAGAGAGGTCGAACCGTCCCAATAACGATCAAGAAAACACGTGAAAAAGGCTGGGGTTCGTTCGCACGCTTGTCGAAGTATCTCGTTGTCTGATCACTTGCGATGTTGCAGGTGTGTTCACCACGGAAGCAATCCCAAAGGTATGGACTTGTGAATGGTCCTAGGTCGCGCTCACAATACCACCAGTGGACTTTCGTCGGCCTTTATGCGGGTGAACTCTTGACTGACGAGGAAGCTGAGGAACGTGGCATGTGAGCATCCTTCTCGTTATTTCGCTCTTGAGCGCTCACGTCTTTTGCAGCGTTTATGACAAAGGGCCGTGTACTTATCTCTTCGACGTGGACTTCTATCACATCAAGCATGACGCGAACGGGGTTCTAGTAGACGATGGCAAGGGGCATCATTCGATTGATGCGTACCACTATGGCAATGTAAGTATGCGATGCTACATGTTATGCACCTAGCTGACTGTATGCAGTTTACCCGATTCCTTGTAGGTACACCCTTCCATGCCGTCCAGCGGTGCTGATATATGGTTCAGAATCATTCCTGTAGCCCAAACCTTACCATGCATGCTGCGTATATCAACGAGGTCGATGTGCAGAAGCCGTTGTTGGTGATGTACAGCAGTCGTAAGATCGATGCCGGAGAGGAGCTGTGCTTCTCTTATCGCGGAACTGATGATGAGCGTGACACTGTGCGCCTTCAACTTCTCATCCCTGTACTATGCTCATCTGAACAAGGAGGAAATGAAGCGCAAGGAACGTGAAAGAGCAGGCGACCAGACTTGTCACTGTGGTTCTAAGAACTGTCGTGGCTATATGTTCCGAGGTCGAGATGCGGACGAAGAGGACGGTGAATAGCGTGGATTTCTAGCAACCCAGCTGTCGCACATGATCTCAGCAAGGCGCGACTATTTCTTTCTTTTGGTAGCAATTATGCATCCCACTTATCCAGCAACACGATATCCGTTTGTCCTCGCATTGACTGCAGCATACCCTCAATTGTACATACCTGTCATCGTCGTGATCCTCAACAATCGCTTTCAAACGATACTCTATAGTGACTGCATCTTCTGATAACGTAAAATCTGCCTGGATAGGTTTAGCTCCACTGTCCACGCACCGTATCGATTGTATCGTCTTCGGGGCAAACAGGAAACCGGACCGGATATACTTCGGCTCCCCGTCTCCGAGGTCCCTGATGCCGCACATTTTCGCCCGGCACACTTTTTGGTGCAAGGGTCCGGTCGGCGCCATCTGCCTGGTGCTCACACCTAACCTCTCCTCTCTCCACAAAACTACAAAATGGCGAAAGGCGGCCGCTCGACAGGTCGCGCGCCTGGACACCGTCAGAATGGCGCCTTCGCCGCTGCTGACAGGAAGAAGTACAACGCTGCTGGCGCCGCAAAACGGATTGCCTCGAGAGGGAACAAGGGCTCCGCACTGGATGTGTATGAGTACTCGCAAGCGAAGAACCGACGTGCGGGTGTCCGCCAGGATTTGGATAAAGATGAGGAGGAACTAGGAAGGGGAGGGGCAGAAGATTTGGATGATGTTCGGCTCCCGCCGCAGTTCAAGATGCCGGGAGACGACGAGGATGGGGTTGTGGACAGCGGGGAGGATGAGGAGATTGATTCGGATGAGGCATTCGAGGGGGAGAGCGATGAGGAACGCTTCGCCCATTTCGAATTTGAGAGCAACAAGAAAAAGGTCAGCATCCACTGTGTGGCTCGGTACAAGTTGTGCTAATGTAGTCTAGGCTTCTGCTGCTAAGAAAGGACAAGCCGAAGGACAAGCCGCACCTAAGGCCTCCAAGAAGGCTTCCTCGGCTCCGCTCATAAATCTTGACGAAGACGACGTTGTCACATTCGGTGGATTCGATGACGACATTAACGTTGATGCTGCTGAAGAGAAAGACGAGGAGGGGGACGAAGCTATGGAGGATGAGGAGGGTGCAGACTTTATTGATCTGTCGAAAATGCTTGATGAGGGGTCTGACGAAGATGAGGACGAAGATGACGATGACGATGAGGAAGATGAGGAAGATGCGGAAGATGAAGGGGACGAAGACGAAGGCGCTGAAGAACCTGCTCTGCGTTCGGCCGCGATGGAATCTATGCGGCAAGAAGAAGACGAAGAAGAGGAAGAGGACAGCGACGAGGATGTCGACGAGGAAGAAGCAGCGGAGGACGCCGACGAAGAGGAGGAGGACGGCGCCCTCGCCAAACTTTCAACATTCATCGACACGCTCAGCCGAAAACGCAAGCTGGATGATTCCGAAGCAGCATCCGAGCCCGCAGAACGGAAAGTCAAGCGGCGCGTCTTACCTGAGGCAACCGCAGCAGGGCCGGAAAACGAGTTCGCCGTACCTGGAGGAAAGCGAAAACTGCAATTGCAAGATCTTCTTGCGCCATTGTCTCAAGATGCCACTGCAGCTGACCTGCTCTCCCTGCAGAAATCGACCAAAGCCCTTACATCGAGCAAGTCCGCGCCACTCACTGCTCCGCTCCCCCTTCGTGCACAGGAGAAGCTCGACCGTCAAGCGGCGTACGAGGCCACCAAGGCGGAGGTGCAAAAGTGGGCCCCCGCGATGCGACGGATCCGGGAGGCAGAGCATCTGTCTTTCCCGCTCCAGGCTGAACCGGTCGCGAGGGAGACGAACGCCTCGCTCGCTTCCAGCTTCAAGCCGACCACGGAGCTCGAGTCCGCGGTCGATAGGCTGCTCAAGGCTGCCGAACTGCGGGAAGAGGACGTGCTCAAGACGGAGGAGTTCGAGCTTGCGCATCTCAGCAAGGAGGAGGTCGCTGCTCGGAGGGCGGAGCTGCGCCAGATGAGGGAGCTCATGTTCCGTGCCGAAGCGAAGGCCAAACGGGTGTCGAAGATCAAGAGCAAGACTTATCATCGGATCCAGAAGCGCCGGAACGAAAAGGAACGGCGGGCTCTGGAGGAGGCCGGCTTGCTTCCTGATGAGCAGGGTATTGGGGAGGAGGGGAGCGAGAGGCGGAAGGAGCTTGAGCGGGATCGGGCGCTTGAGCGAGCCACGCAACGGCACAAGAATACCGGCAAATGGGCGAAGGCGATGCTGAGCAAGGGCGAGATGGATGTGGATGTACGACGGGAGATGAATGAGCAGCTTGAGCGGAGCGAGCGACTGCGAAAGAAGATCCTCGGACAGGTGGAGGACGATGAGGAAAGCGAGAGTGAGGACGACGAAGACGCGGACGAGGAAACCATACGCGACCGGGCCTTCAATGAACTCGCTGCGCTGGATGCAACCGAGGCTGCTCCGGAGGGAAACAAGAGCAAAGGCCTCATGAACATGAAATTCATGCAGGATGCGGCCACCGAAGACGAGCAGCGAGTCAACAAGGACCGCGATGACTTCATCCGCGAATTGCAGCGAATAGGCGCTGATCCGGACAAGATGCAGGAGGACAGTGATGGCGGTGAGGAGAAGCAGGCGTTTGTTCTGGTCGGCGGAAACCAAGGAAGAAGAGTTTTCGGTCCTGGAACCGGTATCCAACAGTCTGCGACCGAAGCGCCGCCACAGGCAGTAGTCGACTCCTCCGACTTCATGGCTTTGTCACCCTCGGACGATGATGCTACTGCCCCGACAGCTACTGCAGAATCTGGCTCAAATCCATGGCTCTCTGCCGGAGGACCCGCGAAACGTACCAGCAAGAAAAACCACGCACTGACCAAGGACAGCAGTGCGGCGGACAAAAGCCAGGCTGTTCTCAAGGGCCAGCTGGGCAAGACGCAGGAACGCCAGAAGGAGAGGGAGGACGAGGCGAGGGTCGAGATCAGCATGGAGGATGTGCTGAAGGTCGACCGGCCCAAGAACGGTGCAAAGAATCCAAGCGGCCAGAAGACGTTGAAGGAGAAGAAGGCGGAGAAGGCCCAGGGGAAGTCACAGGTTGCGACTGTTGACGAGGCGTATCACGATGAGGACAGTGAGGACGATTCCAACATGAAGAATGCTAGTGCTTTCACTCAGAGGGACCTGGTTGCCCAAGCTTTCGCCGGCGACAATGTCCTCGAGGTATGTTGACAACTACTGGTGGACGATCCCCTGATTAACATTTTGTTCTAGGAATTTGAGGAGGAGAAACGTCGTGAGATGGAAGCCGATGCGCCGCGTGAGGAGGACATCACCCTTCCAGGCTGGGGTAGCTGGGGCGGAAAGGGGACACGAGAGCCCAAGAAGAAGTTCACCAAGAGCGTACCTGGTGTTCTTCCTACCGAGCGCGCAGATGCCGGGAAGAAGAACGTGATCATCAATGAGAAGCGTGACAAGAAGGGTGGCAAGTACCAGGTGAAGGATCTGCCCTGGCCATATACCAGCAAGGGTCAGTTCGAGCGCATGGTCGAGCAGCCTCTCGGGAGCGAGTGGAACACGCGGACTGTGCATCAACGACTCACGGTGCCTAGAGTGGTCACGAAGATGGGAACTGTCATCGATCCGCTGGAGAAGCTGTTCTGAGACCTTGTTTATTTCATCACGTATTTCATTATACCCCCACATGCAATCATTATGAGTCTCATGATCTAATGTACAAGTGCTTGGATATCCTCCGTTGATCAGTCGTCATCAGTTGCTCGGCCCTTGCCCTTCTCCTTGCTGCGTGCTGCTTGAAGCTTAGCCTCGGACTCTTGCACCATAAGGGAGAGCTGCAGCAACTATATCAAGACCACGTCACGGTTATAGACAAGCACACTGACATCAATAACACCCGTATTCAGCGCTCGAACCACATGCAGCTTAGACTCATCTCCAACCCCTTCCGATGAATGCTGCATCACCGCCGGCATCCAAGGCGGCGGCTCGCCTTGCTGAGCAGCTGTCGGTCGTGCTTCCTCAGCCATCTCAAGGACGATGGCGAACGAGGTTCCATCGTCTACCTGCAGCTCTCGCAGCGTTCCCTCGACCATTCCGAGCTTGACGAGAAAACTGCGGAAGTAACCACCGAGTTGGGGAGGGCTCATCGCACCCTGTATTCTAAATCGAGATGAGAGCCACATAGTTGCGCATACGACCAAGGGTACATACGGCTCGTCCCGATCATGTATTGGCACCTCGATCATGCCCCTCACCGAGAATATGTACCGTTCAAGAGCGACATCATTTCCATCCTTGATAACCACAATCACTTTATCCACATGTCCCTGCTACCGTGTCAGTGGGAACACTGTGGCCAGGCCGAACGGGACGCACCAGCATCATCTCGTCCCTCACGGCCTTCAGCGCTCCGGTTATGTACTCATTGAGACCCGGATGCCGCGATTGATACACCGGGGCATCGTACTTCTTTCGTCGGACGAAGACTTCCGGCGGATACACCTGGCGGAGATACAGAATGGTGTGGATGGCAGCTTCCACTACAAAACGGTGTCAGCTCCCGCAACACGCAGCAGGGAAGAACGCACGGAATTCAGTGATCGCCAGGACCGTTTCGCTAAAGCTGATGCCCGCATCGGCGCCCAGCACCATCGTCCAGGAGAGAGGTTGACAGCGAGACGCGAAGACGAAGTGTCGTGACTGTTCGCGTGCCCTCGCGCGCGTCCCTGTCTTTTGCATGTGCGACAAGCGCCCATCAAAGGCGCGTGGCGCCGCAGCGCTCGTGCCTCAGTCAGTCCCTGTCCCCTGCTTGCACGACGTCAGCTATGGCGAACCAGCCCGCGATGGATACCCTGCTTGTTGACAAGCATGTCAAGTATATACAGTCGCTTGGAGAGGTGTGTTGGGCTCGTGCCGCATGTGCGATCGTGGCTGATGATGGTGTAGAACACGGACGACCTCATGTACCATATGACCGCTCATCTACGGTTGAATGCGATCTACTGGGGCTTGACTGCGCTATGCATTATGGGTCGGCCAGATGCGCTTGTGAAAGAGGATGTCATTGCATTTGTGATGAGCTGCTGGGACGATGACGAAGGTGCGTCGTTCTCACTCTGACCTGGCCGAAGCATGCTGACACGGCATAGGCGCATTTGGTGCACACCCTGGGCATGATGCGCACATCCTTCCGACATTATCGGCACTACAGATCCTCACGATCTACGACGCCTTAGAGAGGACCGATACAAATCGCCTCGTGACATGTGAGTATTCCAGCATTCTGCGCTCCTGATTCTCTCTGAAGTACGCCCAGGGCTCGCCGCACGCCAAACACCCACCGGCTCGTTCTCCGGTGACCAATGGGGCGAGACGGACACGCGCTTCTCTTACATTGCTGTCCAGGCACTGGAGCTGCTCGGGAGGTTGGACGTTATCGACAAGGACAAGGCAGTTGCGCATATTAACAGGTGCAAGAACTTTGATGGCGGGTTTGGAGCGACTGAGGGGGCGGAGAGCCATGCTGGACAGAGTGCGTCTCGATTTTTCACCCAGATGCAGGAGCAACGGCTGATGGGCACAGTATTCGTGTGTACGGCTGCATTAGCTATATTGGATCGATTAGAGGATATCGATCAGCCGACTCTGGCGTGGTGGCTAGCCGAGCGGCAGCTGCCGAATGGAGGGCTGAACGGCCGGCCAGAGAAACTGGAAGATGTGAGCAAGCGCCATCGCACACCTTCCTCCGTACTGATGCTCTCCCCTAGGTATGCTACTCCTTCTGGGTGCTCTCTGCCCTCTCGATCCTACAAAAGCTCAAATGGATCGACTCCGACGCGCTCATCAAGTTCATCCTTTCCGCGCAAGACCCCGAGGGCGGCGGGATCGCCGACCGGCCCGGCGATATGGTCGACGTGTTCCACACGCTGTTCGGTATCTGTGGGCTGTCGTTGCTCGGGTACAAGGGTGTGGGGGAGATCAACCCTATCTACTGCCTACCAGCCGAGGTGACGAAGAGGAAGGGGTTGCATATGAATTATCAGGTTCTGGGCAAGGGGGAAGCTTAGGGTTGGGGGCGGCTATGTAGCGTTTGTACGAATGGATACGAAAGTGACTTATTGATGTTTCGAAGCACTACAGTCCTCTCAGCTATCAATAAACTGTGGCCAAGCGTTCACTGGTTACTGCTCGGTGCATCGATCCTGCGTGGACGACGAGTGTCTCTCTGACATGGGATTAGGAAGACCATCAATGATAATCCGCATATTTGGTAAGGGGGATAATTAAGAGCGCTGATAACGATCGATGTCGACAAGCCCAGTGAGGGCAAAAGCAGATGTCTCTTCTCTGCCGCCGCCGGCCTGTTCTTTTTCCTTAGGGGCTCCCTTCACTGTCCGGGGAGCCCCATGGTAACATTACCCCCTGCGAGACTTGAACGGGTGACTCCAGTAGGTCTAGGGAGGTACTATTAGGCACCGGGTCAAAGACCAAGGCTTCCGCTCCCACCAACTTCGCCCAAGACACCCAAAGATAGTTGGTGGACCGGGACTTTGCATTCGTTGTGTACCTGTCGGACCGCGGTCAGAGGGGCGCGCCGTCGTGGGCGCTACAGATGTACAGTACCCACCGGACAAACTTCGGGTCGTCTCTCGCGCGTTCCTACCGGGCCATCCCACGCTTCCCCCATCTGTGGAGGCTCGCCATTCCCCAGATTCCCGTCAGGAAACGAGGGAACAAGGTGTCACCCCCTCACCTCCACACTGCTGATCCCTAGCAGGGCACGCGGCCCGGGAACAGGACAGCTCGACAGCCTTCTCGGGCATGCCCAGGGCTAAATACAGCCCTGCCCGACGGCTTGCGCGCGATAGCCAGCGACAGCCCGCGTTTCACCCCTCAGCCGCAGCCCTAGCACACACAATAACCAAATGGCACCTCAAGTCGAATACCGCCGTCTGGGCAAGTCGGGCCTGCGCGTCTCCGTCCCCATCCTCGGGGCGATGAGCTTCGGCTCGGAGAAGTGGGAGGCTGCTGTACGTTCAGCTCCTTTCGCGCTTGTCACTGGAGGAGGGCTCATAGGAAGGACAGCCGTGGGTCATCAATGAGGACAAGGCCCTGCCGCTGCTGAAGGGCGCGTATGACTTGGGTGTCACGACGTGGGACACGTCCAACAACTACTCGAACGGCGAGAGCGAGCGGATCATCGGGAAGGCTATCAAGCATGTGCGTATATGTGCGTCTCTTGGAGGGTACGGGTGCTGACGCGTGTGTCTGCAGTACAACATCCCTCGCTCAAAGCTCGTGATCATGACAAAGTGTTTCAACTTGGTGGCTGAGGACATGGACGCTTCTGTGCGCACGGCCTGGCGGCCCGACCTGAAGAACAAGCGCGACTACGTGAACCAGGTGCGTTTCTGTGCTAAGCCTCTTACCTTCTAGCGGTGTCTAACCGGGCGATTTGCAACACTAGTCCGGTCTCTCACGCGGCGCCATCTTCAAGCAGGTGGAAGGCTCGCTCAAGCGCCTACAGATCGACTACATCGATGTCCTGCAGATCCATCGTGCGGACCCGAACACCACGTTCGAGGAGACGATGGAGGCGCTGCACGATATTGTCAAGAGCGGCAAGGTGCGGTATATCGGTGCGAGCAGCATGTGGACCTGGCAGGTACGTATTGCCGCGTTCCTCCAGAGGGTTGGCGCTGACGCGCGTTGTGTGTGCAGTTCCAGCAGTACAACCAGGCCGCAGAGAAGCACGGCTGGACACAGTTCATCAGCATGCAGAACCAGTACAACCTGCTCTACCGGGAAGAAGAGCGCGAGATGAACGCCTATTGCAACTACCACGGCATCGGGCTGATCCCCTGGGGACCCGTCGCCGCCGGCCAGCTCGCCAAGCCCGTCACGGGCTCCTCGCTCCGCGTCGACTCGGCCGTGGGCACGCCCTTCGAGATGAAGAAGAGCGAGGCGGACAAGGAGATCATCAACCGCGTTGAGGAGCTCGCGAAGAAGAAGGGCTGGCTCATGGCCCAGGTCGCCATTGCGTGGATTAACACCAAGGTGTCCAGCCCGATTATCGGGTTCAGCTCCGTCCAGCGGATCGAGGAGGCCATCATTCCGGACAAGAGCCTGACCGAGGAGGAGATCAAGTACCTCGAGGCACCGTGCGTTCTTTTTTCGCTACTAAGTTGACGCGGTTTGTGCTGATTGTCTGCTCAGATACCAAGTCAAGAGCATCAGCGGCCATTCGTAGACGGTCGTTTGTGCATATCAAGAGGTAGGAGACCGGCAGGAGAGCGTCCGCTCGTGCATCCCACGTATTCTTCTCTGGGTAGCCGTTTGTATAATGCTGCATAATTGCATAAATACATTTGCAATCCAAATGAATCGTAAATCGAAATCAAGGGCGTAAGGGAGTAAGGGCGTTGCAGTCATCGCGGCCAATCCAGGTCGATGCAATGCCGGCCGAGGACGTCATTGATCCGGAAGCATTATTGTCGGGGCTTTCACAGGCACTGGAGATTTCTGTCGTCCAAAGCCTCCTGCATCTCGAGCTCGATGGCGGCATCGTGCTCGCTGTCGACCATGCGATGATCTCCATTTGAGCTCTCTTCGACGCGCTCTCCTAGTATACACGCTTGAAACGGGAGACTGAGCGCACGGCGACTGCACTCGATGATGATAACCCAGTGTAGAACGGGCGTCCTCCGCCTCACCCCGAAGAACAGTCTCGCCCACCCTCCTGCACCGCGGATACCATCCTACACGACACACACATTCCGTCGCCCGTCTCCCCTGCAGACTGTCAGACCTAGACGAACATTCACGACCGCCTCCCACCACCCAGATGGTGTCCTCTCCGGCACATTCTGGCGGTTCTCTTTCCCTCGCAAGCCGCGCGGGCGATCCTTCTACGCCCGATGGCTCCTACTTCCTCTTGCCGGAGCGATTGTATACGTCCGCTTCGCTCCATCCCCACCACCACTGAAGACCATCCTCACTACCTCCCACATCATCCCCTGTACGGCGTGCGCCACGCCCGCTGGCCCAACCTCCATCAACTCGCCAGACGAAGTCCGAGTCTTCTCCCTGTCCTACATCCTACGATGGCTCAAGCTAAAGATATGGGAGCCTCTTCTAACAGGAGGGCGGTTCTGTCACCTGGTCCTCATCTTCCTTCCGGTCATTGTGGCCGCGCCGATGTTACTGGTGGGCGCGCCGGAGAAGAAGCTGGACGGGGATAGGTGGGGCGCCGTGTGGTGGTACGGGCTATTGACGGCGCAGATGCAGAGGGCAGGTCCGACATTCATAAAGGTGCGCATCACTGGAAGTCCGTATATGTTTTAAATTCTGACAAGAATGTGCGCATATAGCTGTCTCAATGGGCCGCATCAAGAAGGGACCTGTTCCCCTCGCTTCTTTGCGAAAAGCTCGGGCGACTGCACTCGAACGGCAAGCCGCACTCTTTCAGTCACACCCGACGAGTGATAGAACGCGTGTTCGGGATGTCGTTCGATCAGGTGTTCGAGTCGTTCGACCGAACACCGATCGGGTGTGGTGCCATCGCGCAAGTGTACAAGGGCAAGCTGAAGCACTCCGTGCTGCCGCCGAGCTATCTGCACCCACGTCCCGCGGCTGATCGCAAGTTCTCTCCTCAATTCCCACCAGCACGACCTCCACCGTCCTCGCCGCCCAGTGCGGAGGTCGCCATCAAGATCCTGCACCCTCGGGTCGAGAAGACGATCAGCCGTGATCTGAGCATCATGAGCTTCTTTGCGCGCGCGCTTTCGCTGATACCCAGCGTACAGTGGCTGTCGCTGCCGGACGAGGTCGAGGTGTTTGGGGAGATGATGCGGTCTCAGCTGGATCTGCGGGAGGAAGCATCCAATCTGCGGCGATTTGAAAAGAACTTTGAAAATCGACAGTCAGCAGTCGGCTTCCCGAGGCCGGTGGAGGAGTACACGACAAAAGATGTGCTCGTGGAAGAGTACGAAAATGCGCTGCCGTTGCCTTCCTTCCTCAAGTACGGCGGAGGGCCATTTGATGAGCAGCTCGCCAACATGGGCCTGGACGCCTTCTTGAACATGTTGCTGCTGGACAACTTCGTGCATACAGATCTCCATCCGGGAAACATCATGGTAAAGTTCTACAAGCCGAGCACGGGATTCTTCTTCAAACACTTGGGAAATAAGCTGTTCGGCACGCCTAAGCCGAACGAGGAAGCACTGTTTACCGAAAGCGATGCCATCGTTGATCGGCTCAAACCCCTCGCCCGGGTCGATGCGCCAGCCGGCGCCTGGCTGTCCGAATTGGAGCATCTGAACGAGGAGGGCTATCTGCCGGAATTGATATTAGTCGACACTGGCCTTGTCACCACCCTATCACCCACGAATCGCCGGAACTTCCTCGATCTCTTCCAGGCGGTGGCGGAGTTCGACGGCTATCGCGCCGGCCAGCTGATGATAGAACGCTGTCGCACGCCGGAGCTGGCGATTGATACGGAGACTTTCGCGCTCAAGATGCAGCATCTGATCCTCTCAGTCAAATCAAAGACCTTCTCCCTCTCCCAGATTCGGATCTCAGATATACTCTCCGAGGTGCTCACAGCCGTCCGCACACATCACGTCAGGATGGAGGCCGATTTCGTCAACACGGTCATCTCCATCCTGCTGTTGGAGGGCATTGGCCGCCAGCTGGATCCGAACATGGACCTGTTCAGATCCGCATTGCCCATCTTGCGGCAAGTTGGCCGAAAGATGGGTTCGAGCCCAGGGCAGATCAAGGAGTACGATATGGGAAGCATTACCGCGATTGCGAAGGTGTGGGTGTGGATGGAGGCGAGAGAGCTGGCGAACGCGGCGTTCAGCAGCATTGATGAGATCATGCGTTACGATTGGTGAGCACACATTTTGGGCTGAGGGGCGATTTGCTGATCCCATTTGTCCTCTAGGCTGACGCCAAACATATGATTAACCGCCGGCGTCCAGTTTCTCGTAGTGTCAGGGTAAGAGGCCAGGGCTCGGATGGGAGGTACGGACATTGTACTTGCCTTTGTACGAACACAACGACTAGATTACTGTCCATAATGAGTACTGAGCACAATAACGACCATATTGAGACAGAGTTGCCACCGAACAAGTCTAAGTTGAAGATCAAGAGCAATGTTTCAAGTGGTCAGAAGAGTAGGAGTGGGCTATAAGTATATAATGCTTGGATTTGAGCACTCATCACTTCTCATCTCTCTTAGTATATCGGATCAGTACACGCGCCTGTCACGCGCGAGAGCGGGGTTCGACTCCCCGAGGGAGAGCAAAATTCCTTTTTGCAGCCTCGTTCAAAACCTTTGACATTGCCCTGATCACCTCACTACACCTGTCTGCAGACAGCTCCACAACTACAGATCTTCACCTCGGCCTGAATACACGTAAGCGGAGAATCCCCGCCCGTTCTCAGCTTCTGAAATGAATGAAAAGCGTGTGTGTTTCGGGCATCTGCAGCAGGGCCGGGCTTCAGGGTCCCTCCCCTTGCCCACGAGGCCCTGGTAATGTAACAATAGCGTCAGGGTATACGCGAGAAGGACACCGGAAGCAATTGGTGTCCTGGTTGCACAGCCCGTGTCCCACGGAAGCAACCAGACACATTTCGGAAGCAATCGGAGGCTAATCCCATTAGCGTCCGCTCAATTTTTCACGCCTTTTGCTTCTTCACTACCATCTGATTCCGCCATTCCGCCGGTTCCGGAGTTCCGCTGATTCCGGACCTGATTCGACAATGCTTCTTTTGCACCTTGTCTCTGCACTCTGGCAACATGGCATTGCACTAGGCAATGTTACAGTTCAAACTATGATCCATTTCATGGTGTTGGTCACCCAATTCCAGCCTCTTATATCTCTGGTTGCTCGTCTTGACTTGAACCGGCCGGTCTTGATCCTACCCACCAATGTTACTGCCTTCCTTATGGAAACACTTGGTTTGGATCAGGAAGTCATTCATCTACTCTGGACCACTCTGCTGCCTGTTGTCTGGCAACAGGATCGACCTGGACATGAGCCTCAGCCATTGCCATTTACGGATCCCGTCCCAGCCATTCTTTCACATGGACCCTCACATGACCTGCGTAAGTCTCTTCCTCACATATCAGTGCCACTTCTCATCTCCTCTGCGCTAGGTGTGGAAGAGTTCCTTCCACCTGTTCAAACATGTTTCCAAGCACTGTGCCAATCCCCCAGTCGACTCACTGTTGCAAGAAGGCATGAAGCCCATTACTACACTGTTGGCAGAGGCATTCTTCCTGTCTACATTACCTCTCTTCGCTGCCGAAGTATGCTTTCTTTCTATGAACTTGATCACCTGATTCACGTCTTCCACACAGGCTGTGAAACCACCTACCACCTCAACTATTACAGACGCAAAGACTCCAGTAACATTGTTCATCGACACTACTACTCTGGACAACCTCAAGTACTTCAGGCCGAGAGTCATGTTCTAGTAGATGCTGCACTTGCTCATCTTTTTCGCTCCTTGCTCTTCCATTCTCAGTAAGTCAATACCCATTCCCGGAATCGGCGTATTTCCGGAAGCGGCGGTTACACGGCCAAAACCGCGATTCCGGATGTGTGGCTGATCCGGAATCGGCGTTTCTATGTGCAAACCGCTGGTTCCGGGATTGCGCCGATTCCGGAATACCCTTTCATAGTACTCATGCTGTTACAGGACAAGTGGCCAAGCAATGGAACGGATGTATACAGATGTCCTTGCCTCAAGTACATCCAACAATGGGAACCGGCCCACCTTAAGGCGCACATACCTGTGGGACACATTCTACCTTGATGCACTATTGCAACATCACGATGAACAAGGAACATCTCTCATCCTACCTGAGAACCCGGCTGGTGCAAAACCTTGGGGGGCCCAAAGGGAGCGGATTAAGGTGGCCCTACAAGAGTGCAACATCTTTATGGCAGGAACTGGACAGGAGTTCTATGCACATGCATGTGACAGCTGTGTGCGCATCACGGAACGCAATGGTGTCCCTGGTGAGCATGTATTGCTTTCTGCAATGTCACCGACACTCATATCAATAAGTGACACTGCAGGCTGCTGTAACTGATGGTGTAGCCATTGGTCATTCCTGCTGCTCTGTTCACAACTGCCATGGTATCCTGCCCTCTGTCACTGCACGCTTCTGTGAAGAGCACAAGGCCCTCAACGGAATCTGTGCTATTTCCGACTGCAACAAACCCGTTCAGGCCACCAAGCTCACATGCAACAATCCTGCACACCAGCAAATGCAAGAAGAGCGTTATCAGAAAGGCAAATCTATGTTCAACCTAGCACAGCGCCTGGCCAAATACACACAATCCACCACACCGACCATATTCAACACCGGTACTTCACTCTCTTACGCCGATTCCGGGGTACCGGAATCGGCGGTTACAGAAGGTTACGCCGTTTCCGGGCTCAGCAACGATACCGACTCGCTCTTCCCCAATACTGACAACAATGGTCTTGAGGGCTTTCAAGGTGTTCAAACACTCCTCAAGGAAGCCAACCTTCTGTGTGATGGCAAAGGTGCACTTGGCAATCAGACCTTCAAAGCACGCTTCGGCCGATCTTACACCCATAATGAGCAACTCATAGTCCGCCCTTGTGGTATCATTGTGGCCCGGGCTACATTCTATGGTGCAGAGTCTGTCTCTTCTGTTGCAGTAAGTTCATTTCACCCTCTTTAGCGCTCCTGACTAACAGAGTCACTCAGGATATGCTTCAAGCTGTCTTCCCAACCAAAAACTCAGTTCCCGACATTCTCTTCTATGACAACAATTGCCACCTGCGTCGTCATCTTAGGGCTCAACACTTGCACCATTTTGATGACATGGGCATGCCAGTCGATGTCTTCCACTTCAAATGCAAGCATAGCGAGAAGGACGACTATTGTGGACAACACTGCAACCCCCTCCTCTTCCCCGACATCTATGATGCAGAGTCAAAGACATGGTTCTTCAACTCCTCGGCAGCGGAGCAAACCAACGCATGGCTCAACAGGTTTTTGCCTATTGTGCATGACATGGACTCGGTCTGTTATGATTTCTTTCTTGATGAGATGATCAAGGAGCACAACCGCTTTGTCACAAGAAAGCTTGAGGACCAAGGCAAGCATCCCTTCTTGCAGCCATCGGAATGGCTCCAAAAGTAGATCCGGAAGCGGCGGTTTCCGGAAACGGCGTAATCCCGACGTGCATCGGCTTTACGGTACCAGGAACCACCGGAAGTTTCAGGAACCAGCGGAATCTACTTAGGGTCCGGAAACAGCGTTACAAGGGTCCATTATATTACCATTTTATTGCATTTTGGCTGTGACCGCGCCAGCCTGAAAATTCCTTTACCATTGCAGCCACCTTCCCAAATGCTGCCACGCAACAAGCTTATGGTTGAGGGCATCCTGCAATACTGGGATGCCCATCCTGAGCTCATGAACTGTACCCGCGACTATGCCAACACTTTGTTCTGCGCCAGAGATGGTTGTGGGTTGAAGTTTACCAAAGTGGCTGTTGCCCGCAGTGATGAAAATTGGGGATCTTTGTGGACCAAGGTGTGCCCTCCTAACCTTCCAACCATCTTCTTCTGCTAATTGTAGTACCACAGTGTCCCTTTGGCCATGTGTTCCTCTGGGTCTCACAGAGTATGCCTTCGGACCAGCAAGCAGTCTTCCAGACCATTTATCAAGGCATTGAACCCACATCACCTGGAGATCCTGGTTTCTCAGGAAGACCATCTCCATGGCATAATGGAGTTCCTGTGGGCGCTTTCTCTCGGCCCTCAGAAGGTCATACCCCAGTTAAAGGGTCCGGAACCGGCGGTTACTCCGGAATCGGCGGAAGGAATAGCAACCGCGGACCACTCCCCCCCAAAAAATCAGCGGCAGTCACTCCAACCCCTATTCGCGTCGGTAAACCACTTGACAAGGATTGGGCAAAGCAATATCAGGGAGCCCGCATCCGTCATGAAGATTCCCAGCGGAAGAAGGATGAGAGCAGTGAGGCTGAGAAAGAGTTGGCTCGTTTGTTCACCGTTGTCATTTTGCAGAAGGTGAGCTTCAATTCGGAATTGGTGTTTCCTTATAGTTCCGGACCCGGAAGCGGCGTTTCTATAGGTAGAACCGCCGTTCCGGATCCGGATTCAGCGTTTCTTGCCAAGGAACCGCGGTTCCGGATCCGGATCCAGTGTTTCTTGCTAAGGAACCGCTGTTCCGGACCCGGAATCAGCGTTTCCTTTGATGGTGTTACGCCGATTCCGGATTACACTCTTTGCGATCTATCACTGCAGTCCAAGCACTAACGGTTTACTTAGGATGGTGAACCTATTGAGCTCCCCAACCTTGTGGCCAAAGGCAACCCACCCAACCTTCTGACTGACATGAAAGACTGGCTTCCCTCTGTTATTCAACGCATTGGTGCGGTCTGCAAAGTCAACACGGAGTCCAATGCATGGATGGTACCAGTACTTGACAAGAGTCGCCAGAAGTGGGTGGATATGGGTCCCGGCCAAAAAATCAAGGTGCAACACAATGAGCGCATTGTTTTGAGTGCTGGGGGTGTCTCCACCTCGTCTCCGGAGGTGGAGGAAGAGGTCTCACTTCTCCATCTCACGCCCCGCCCCAAACGACCAAACCCGAGTCCAGTGGAGCAACCCACCACCCCAAGCAAGAAGCCACGTGCAGCCTCAGTACTCACCATCTCATCTGATGATGAAACAGACACTCCAATTGCACTGGAACCTTTGCGCTGGAAACAATCTGATTGGCCCGGTAGGGACCAATTTGTTGTGGTTGCCGCCGGCTTGGCCGAAATACACAAACTGCACCAAGAGCACCCCAGAACTGCCCTGGTGAAGCTGTTTGCCACTGTTTTCCCGGGTAGAACAGTAAATGCAAAAACACTCTCCCGTCACTATAACGCATGGAAGAAGGCCAGCAGCAACCTCGATAATTGGGCCGAAGCTTTCCCATCAGGACTATGGATCCGTTGGTACTCGACTCGCACAGACCACAAATGAGGTCTTTCTGGGAGTGAAGGAGCATACTGGGGGCTCGTGGGGCAGTAGCTAGAAATGCCCAAGTGGTTTGGTTTTGGTAGATAGTTGGTGGAAAGAAAAAGTGTGAAAACAAAACCCGGAAGCGGCGTAAGTCCGGAACCGGCGTAACACTGCAAACGGCGTATGCAGCGCCCGGAATCAGCGTATCTGATTCCGGATTCGGCGGAAGCAACCGGGTGCCGTTTCTGGGCTTCAGCTTTTGCGCTTCCGCTGCTTCCGGAATTACGCTGATTCCGGGCATATGTGTCAGCAATTGCTTCCGTGCCGCGTGGTGACCTCCACGTCGTCGCCCCTGTTGCCCGTTCGCGCTCTCCTCCTCTCATCTTCCACCCAAACTATCCCCTCTCCCACTCTCTGTCAACATGGTCGAAACCCGCGCCCAGAAGAACGCTGCCGCTGCAGCTCCAGCTCGTACAACCGCCGCTTCCGGGCGTACCGCCGCTTCCGGACGTCGGCCCGCTGCGCAGAGCAAGGGCAAGGGCAAGGGCAAGGCTGACACGTCGTCGGACGACTCGGGGGAG
>KV424003.1:0-25927 GCA_001632435.1 Calocera cornea HHB12733
GGGAGGACGGATGTGATGACCAGGCTTTCTCACAAGACTATGGAGATTCCTCAGAGATCAGATCTAAGGAGAAGCTACCGAAGCTACCAAAGTTTATATACGAGTATACGATCACAGCCTCAGCTTCTCCCGAAACGCCGAGGTGAGACCCAACACTGCCCAGGACACAGCCGAGGCATAGCCCGCACAGCCGAAGCATAGCCGAGTGGGCACTGCCTTACCTAAGCCTGTACCAAGTATCCAAAGGTTTATGCCAAAGGTATGACTTTGTAACCGAAGACCTGAATGCGGAGCCGAGTTCTGGGGAACTGTCGAAGGTGGTCGAAGGTGTCCGAGTGTTGCGAGATCGTGCCCGAGTTGGCCGAACTTGGTGTCCCCTGACAACTGACTCGGGTCAATCGTCAAGCCAATGATGAGAAAGGCTTTATCGGCATGTTGGTCCCATTCATCTCCACTGCTCTTATCGGAATCGGGTGGCCGAGGAGTCTTGCCCATGGTTATCTCCCAGCATCCATACTGCCGTAGCACCAGCTCGATTGCAAACTTCCAGTCATGATAGTTTGAGCCGGTGAGCTTGGGAATGGTGTGAACCAGGTTGCCAGATACAGTGGGAGTAGCCATGGTATAAGACTAGTCGCTTTGGTATAGGTAAAGCGGAACCTGACGCGTTTGTGATAAGAAAACCGGAGCAGGAGGGGACAGCACGGATCGCGTTTGGCAGTTGACAGGGGTCACTTGTCGGTTGCAAACGCGTAAGGCAGGTAGGTACAGGATAGGTAGCTATTTAAACTAATGCCAGGGCGCACGGACCTCTCGCACGGGCCAGGTCCCTCATCACCACTTTGTAGCAACTAAACTTCCTCCACACGTTGCGACCTCTTGTTGACACAACTCTCCACCACTGCAATCCCTTTGAGACCGAGAAGTTGCACAATCCTCCACGCTCTGAGAATGCTGCCCGATCCTGCGCAGGAAGAAAGGCTACAGGGATGCATGTTACAGTGTGAAACACATAGAGAGAACAGACGCAACAACCCGCTTCTTAGGTTGTGCCGTGGAGACTGACTCGTGGGTAAGGCCGAAGAGCAACTTGCGCGGGCGACAGCGGAAGACTGGCACAGCGCCGCACAGCCGTTCGGCGACGGCAAGGGAAGGGACCGTCTCCAGGCGGGAGCAACTGAATGAGAGCCTTCTTTGATCGAATTTAGAATAAGGAAGGGGGCGTCGTGCGTCAGTGGATAAGTTATACTGTACATATGAAAGGTATGTACATCGAGAAGTCCAAGTGATCGGAGCGATCCTAGCACGATATGCGACGGAGACGTCCATACCACTCCCAGAGCCTATAGGCCAGCCGTCCCAAACACCAGCGCGGCAAAAGCAGCGATCCCGACCGCCCAAAGCACAGCTGGAGGCGCCTCACTCCGGCCTAGTGCGCTTGAGCCGACCGGCCCGGTTGGCAAGGCTGTCGCAGAGCTGAGCGTGCCCGACGCCCCGCAGCTCCCGTTCCCCTGCGATACCGCCATGAAGGGCGTGACGACCAGGCTCTTGCCGGTGGGGTCGTCTGGCTTGCTAAACGCAAAGAAGACGTCTGTGCCTGCGCTGACGGGGAGGCTCCAGCTGAGCGTGTTAGACACCGAAGCGTTTAGGGTCGTCCGGTGGCTCTGGCCGAGCGGGACGATGGTGTCCACATTGATCGGCCCAGAGAGGGAACCGTTGTGCGTCGCTGTAACCGTTCCGCAGGCTATGACGCTCGAGAAGGCGAAGGATTGGAGGAGCGATGGGTCGCTTGCGTTGCGCGCGGGCGTGAGCGCGCACCCCGGGAGCGACAGGACGTCAAACACCTGGGACGTGCCTCCCGAACCGAACCCCGTGCTGTCGCTCCCTACCACGATGAGTGGACGAAACTCGATGGAACTGATGATTATGTCAGCCCCCAGGGGCATGGTCTGGTTGAAGGTGTATGCCTCGGATGCGCCTGTGGACCAGTCGGAGATGTTGGTTGCCACATCGGAGGAGATGTCGGGCGGGTGCAGGAAGGTGAAGGTGAAAGGGGGGACGCCGTCCGACCAGGAGATTAGTACTGATGTGCATGTCTCAGGCTGGCGGGCGATGGTGAAGGACCAAGCGTGCGCTGCCACGGCGAACAATGCGAGGAGGAGCATGGCGCTGAAGGGGGGCATGCTGTTGGGTAAGAGGGTGTGACCCACTCGGCACAATTGATGTTGCGTATTTTATAGTCAACACCCGTCGACCGGCACACAGTCGGCGGTGCATTAAGCGCCCAACCATGCGCGGCAGCAGGAGGGTCCACATGGCCGGGACAAGGCGGCATGGGAGGTCCCCGGATCGGTGGAGAGGCGTTCTCCCGAAAAGGAGTGCAGCGCCAACGCGCGGTCGCGTGGTGCTGATGGATATGAGCATATGGATTACGGCCTCATGCTGCGCGTATTTCCGAGACACGAGTCAATCAATTCGGAGGACAAGAAGCCGACAGTGAGGATATCATAGCGCGGTTCCAGTCAGCACAGTCAGCGCACAGCTTCGCATTGCACTTCCAGTTAGCGGCGATGTTCTGGAGATGAATCAATGTGTATCCAGAAATTCTAGTGACTGTTGTGCACACGCAGACGGACGCGCTGGACAGCAAGGAAGGAATGAATGAACAAGGCAGGCTGTGTGTGTGTGGGGGGGGGATAGAATCCCCCCTATCGATCGGGATGTAAGCCACGCGACGATAAGCTCTCGCCCCCACCAGATTGGCATCCCGCCCAGATATCGGCAAGACTCCCGCTGTCAACTGTTGTATCTGTAGTGTGTGTAAGGCAAGTCACGAATGTGTGTTGCCTCGTTTCCCCAATCTGTACTCGCGAGTCGCATCCCGCCACGCCTGTACTGGAACCGGGGCTTGTTGTTCGTCAACGCTTTCAACCCTGTCCAGAACAGCGTACATAGACGGCGTACTATTGACCGATATTTACTTACAAAACCATATTGATACAGTGCGATTTGCTAGAGGCATGCCAGAGGACAGGCTACGGAGACGTGGATCCCCCGAGATGCTACCACCCGACGAGCGCGCTCCCCAGCGCACCAGCAACAGCAACTCCGACCGCCCAAAAGGCACTTGTATGTGTCTGCTCCCCGCTCACCCCACTTGTACTGATCGGTCCCGTCGGCAGCGCCGTCGCGGCGCTAAGCGTGCCGGACGCCCCGCAGCCCCGGTTCCCCTGTTGTACCGTCATGAGCGGGGTGATAATCAAGCTCGAGGCGCTGAGTAGCTCGTTCGGTGTGCTGAATGAGAAGAAAACTTCGGTTCCTGCACCGACGGGGAGATTCCAGCTGAGCGTGTTGGAAGCAGAGGCATTCAGCGTCGTCCGGAAGCTCTGGCCGAGGGGGACGATCGTGTCCACGTTGATGGTTCCGGAGAGGGAGCCGTTGTGCGTCGCCGTGGCAGTCCCGCAGGCGGTGACGCTCGAGAAGCCTAATGACTTGAGATACGACGGGAAGGTAGCGTTGTTCGCGGGGGTGGTGGGGCACCCGGGGAGGACCGGCACCTGCTCGGGCAACACGGTGATCTCCTGGCTCGTCCCGCCCGAGCCGAACCCGGTCCCGTCGCTCCCCACCACAATGAGTGGGGTGAACTCGTCCTGGGAGATGCCCATCCCGAGCCCGCCGACCGAGGCGGGGTACGCCTTCTGCTCTGTGTAGGTCACGCTACCGCCCGTGGACTAGAGGTTGCTTGTGTCGGAGGAGGCAGGCGGGTGCAGGAAGGTGAACGTCCAGGGTGGTACACCGTCAGACCAGGATATCATTATGCCATCGCATGTGTCGGGTTGGCGCTCGATGCTGAAGGACCAGGCGTGCGCTGATACGGCGTACGACGCCAGGAGCAGCAGGGCGCGTTGCAGAAAGCGGGGTGGGATACGAGAGAGCGACATTCTGGACGGTGGACGGTTGTAGACCGCTCAGCACACATAACGACCGACATTTTATAGAGAAGGAGTGCCGGCCGGCGGACATCGGCGGTGCAACAAGCGCCGAAGATGAGTACACGCGGCAGCAGGAGGCCCCCACACGGCAAGCACGGCAGGAAGGCGGAGATGCAGCGGTGACTTCGTCGAAGCGGCGCAGTGCCATGGCGCGAGCTGCAAGGTCATCCTTCTGCCGACGACGGTGTGTTCTGATGCAATGTGCAGACATGTGGGCGTGAGCAGAGTAAGTAACCTGTGACTGATGCATGGTGGACCAAGGCGGTGCTGAGCGCATCTCCGAGGGAGCAGTCCCGAGCTAATTGCTGGCATGTGCGCGATGCGGCCACGGAGAAGGCGACAGACATTCGTTATTTGGAATACAAACAATATACAACAAGTAATGCAACAATACACAAGAAATGCCATAGTTCGCAAATACATCCCAAACTAAAAGAAAGATGCCATGTATGCGGCCCATTGCCAGGCTCAGCTCTCTCTCTCCCCGTCCCCGTCCCCCTCCAGTGGCTCGTCCCTGTACCCCCTCCCCCAGCTGGCTTTCTCAAACTTCTCCGGCCCCGAGTGCCTCCACGCCGCCAGTCCAATAGCCTGCTGCCTCTGCCGGCGCGTGCTGCGGTTCCACTGCCTCACCGCGAACAGCGCGAGCGCTGCGAGCAGGAGCGCACCGCATACCCCTCCCACCACGCCGCCCGCTATGCTGCCCGTGTGGATGGCTGAGAGGTTCGACACGGGCCCGGTGGGAGAGGCCGCGACCGAGTTGGCCGTGCCGGTAGGCAGGGCGATGGATGTGCTGATCGCGCCCATCGCTTCGCACGTGAAGTTCCCGGCCTGGACGGTCATAAGCTGGCTGACGAGCACGGGCCCGCCCACCTCCGTCCCGAGCACAAACGCGACCTCCGTCCCGGCCGTGACGTCCACCTGCCAGTTCACATTTCTGTACCAGTCCGCGAGCGACGCGTTCCCTGTTGCGTTCCCGCCGAAGGTGCGGTAGCTCGAGCCGAGAGGGACGACCGTGTCCACGGTGATGCGCCCGAACTGATACGGGATCGCAATGCTGTACCAGGCGCTCTGCAGCTCACACTGCGACACGCTGGTCGGGAAGTACTGGTACGCCTGTAGTGCAGCCGTCTCGTTCGCGAGTGAGGCCTGGAGGCACCCACCCGTCCCGCTCCCCCCAACGACCAGCACGCCCGACGTCCCGCCGGAGCCGAACCCGCCCGCGTCACTCCCCACCACCACCAATCGCGACCCGGCCGGAAAGATCATGTACCCGCTCTCGGTTACGCTGTCGTTCGCTCCGATCGGGTTGGGAAGGTCGAGGGTCGTGCTGTACGAGCGACCGACGCCCCAGCTGCTCGCGTTCGAGCCGATACTCGGGATGGAGACGGTGCCGTCGGTAGAGGGAAACTGGAGGAAGGTAAATGTATAAGGCGAGGTGCCGCCGGTGATGGTGATGGGGAGGGTCTGGCATTGCACGGGCGTAGAGGGGAGGGTGAATGACCAGGCTGATGCCGCTGGGGCAAGCAGGACGGCGCTGAGGGCGCTGAGGACGACGAGGGCCATGGCCGGCGAGGACGCTGCGCCATCCGGCTGGAGGCGGCCAGCTCAGCGGTTATGAGCATTCCATGGTGTGCTTCTGAGCGGAATGAGTATGGATATCGGAATGTGGAGAATGATATCATTCTTGACACTGGGCCTATTGCCGACATCTGGCCCGAACACCAATCTGGTGGGGAAGGGAGGGCTTATCGCAGCTCAGGCGCGTATCTTCATCCCGACGATTGGGACTTACGTCTCCTGAATCCTGCTTTGTTCGTTCCTGTCTCGTTGTTCAGAGCACACCTCGACTCGTGTACAGAGGTCATTGGCGTTCATGGGTCTGATTTCCATCTTCAGAGTATCCTGCCTAACGTGACGTGCAATGCCAAGCTACATGATGGCTGCGCTGACTCGAACCGTGCTCTAATGGCACCGCTGCCGTCTTGTCTTCGGATCTTCTTTCGGAAATGCACGCAGCACAATGCCGTTCCGTCCACACGCCGCCTTTTCCGGTGTCCATGCGTGCTCATCAGAACGCGCCTGGCGATGAGCGACGTGCTGGCTGGTTGGCGGTGCATCGATTGGGGGTCATCACTTTCTATCTTCACATCCATTTCCGTGCCGGGTCTTCACTACCGCATTCCCCTGCTTGATGCAATGCCGATAGCTGCCGGCGCTTGCTTATCCACTATAAAAGGCCTGCTGTAGCTGCTGCCAAGCCTCCTACACCATCCTGCCCACCAACATGCCTGCCAAGCGTACCCCACCCAGCTTTCTGCAACGCGCCCTCCTGCTGCTGGCGTCGTATGCCGTCTCGGCACACGCTTGGTCCTTCAGCATCGAGCGCCAACCCGAGACATGCATCGGCATAATTATATCCTGGTCTGACGGCGTACCGCCCTGGACGTTCACCTTCCTTCACCCGCCCGCCGCCTCCTCCGACATGACCAACCTCTCTACCTGGTCCACAGGTGCGAGCGTGACGTATACCGAGCAAAAGGCGTATCCCGCCTCGGTCGGCGGGATGGGGATGGGGATCTCCCAGGCCGAGTTTACCCCGCTCATCGTGGTGGGGAGCGACGGGACTGGGTTCGGCTCGGGCGGGACGAGCCAGGTGATTGAGGTCCTACCCGAGCAGGCGCCATTCCTCCCCGGGTGCGCGACGACTCCCCCAAACAACGCTACCTTCCCGTCGTACCTCAAGTCATTCGACTTCTCGAGCGTCACCACCTGCGGAACAGTCACAGCGACACATAACGGCTCTCTATCCGGGACCATCAATGTGGATACCATCGTCCCCCTCGGCCAGAGCTTCCGGACGACGCTGAATGCCTCAGCGTCCAACATGCTCACCTGGTACCTCCCCACCACCGCAGGCACGAACGTCTCATTCGCATTCAGCACGCCAGGCGCGGTGTTCGGCGCAAGCTTGGTGGTCACCCCGCTCATGACCGTACAGCAGGGGGTCGGAAACTGCGGGGCGTCGGGCACGCTTAGTTCCGCGACGGCTCTGCCGAGCGCAATCCCCTACGGCAGTACGAGTGGGGTAAGAGGGGATAAAGCGCGTGTAGGTATCCTCTGGGTCTTTGGGCTGGCTACTGCTGTGGCGTTGCCGTTTGGGATGGTCGGGCGCTAACATCTTGAACCCACGAGGCGGCACCGCGTAAGTCATACGCATACCATTAGCCATCGTCCTAGAGAGTTGAATATATAGATTTTTATACGGTAGTGACGTCCAATTGCTGCGAAACGAGCTGATTAGTCCATGTGAACACGACTGAGAGAGCCTCGGGCGCAGCACAAGTGCATCAGGACGTAGCGCTCCCTGGTTTTCTTAGACTGGAACGTTGTGGAATTGAACCATCACAGAAGAGTTTCTCAGGGTAATGCGGGGTCGCACGCGCCTGTCTGTTTCTTCTGCTCCTCAGTGTACCGTGCCTTGGCACCTGTTGTCTCGAAAGAGCCTTCTGCTGTTGCTGGTGTGAAGAAGGGGGAGGGCGGAACTGTGCTCGTGCGAATTTGGTTTTCGTCTCTCCTGCTACCGCCAGCGCACACTCCACACCGCCTCCAGCTCGCGGAGTTCCAGAAGCACTCAACTTTCAATGGCACCACCCGAGGCAGAAGCGTGCACAGCAGTCACTGCTATCCATGAATATACCATAATCTCAAAAACGTCCGCGCCGTCTTAAAGTCAATGCTACGGTGAACTGCGCTGAACCTGCGTTCTGGTCGCCCTTGATGTTCTCCACGGCTGGCGTCTTCCTCTCCCTCCTTGTGTCCTTTCCGGCTATCGTTCGATCATGGAATTTCAGCCTCTCTTCCGATCCTGCACAGTGTACTGACTTCAACATCATCTGGACGGGCGGCGTCGCCCCGCGAACCTTCTCATTCTATTCTCTCGCCGGTATTGGGACGCCATACAACGAGTGGGCATCCGGCTGGCAGTACGACGTGTTCCTGGAGCAAGAAGATGAGCTCCAAACCACCCAGGCACGCCTCCCTTTTGCGTCGGGTACACCAGTCGTAGCCGTCGCATCCGATGCGCAGGGCTTTGCTACGGGTGGGACGTCAGTGATGTTCACAATCAACGACTCAGATGACGAGATGTGTGTCGTTACATACGACAACACCGAGTACCTTAATCTAGTCCCACTGTGGAGTCCGGATTCACCGTACCAATGCGCAAGCATGACCTCTGTGTTTTCAGCTGTCGAATTACCCATCACCATCGACGTTGTCCTTCCTGGTGGACAAAGCTATTCGGTCGGATGGCCTGCCATGAACTCGAGCGATGTCGCCCCCACCGCGTCTTCCAGCGCGACAGTTTTGTGGACATTGGACTCCGGTGACTCGAAAAGTGTTGTATATGCAGTCTCGGATGCCAACGCACGACTGTTCGTTTCTGGGCTCAACACTGTCGGATCGGGCACGAATGACTGTTCCCAAAACCGCGCCCCAAGCTCTACCTGGTCGGGCATCGCCAACGCCCAAACACCTACGTCCGCCACGTTCTCTCCATCCGGGAAATCGACCACCTCTCCGGCCACCAACTCAAGGGTTGAAGACATTGCCGGTGGCATCGCTGGTGGCGTGAGCGGCCTCATTCTTGTCATGGCAGGATACATGTTCATCTTACGCCGCCGAAGACGAAACGGTGCCCAAGTCGACTCGAGCTCCATTGATGAACCAACAGCTTATATCGAGCCGATACCCTTCATCCTGCATGGCATGCCTGACGAAGAAGAGAAGCTGCTGACACAGACAAGTCCTGCCATTTTGGATGGTCGCCCCTGCCGGCTCTTCACAACATCAGCCCTTCACTCACCTGCTGCGGTCACCCCCATGCATCGAAGGGATGATGTTGACTTCAACTGGTTTATACCAGCTGGCACCGAGGAAGACTTCGAGCATGACGCCGCACTACAATGGTCAGCGCCTCCATCCTACCAGAGTCGCGAGGAGGATGAGGATTAAGGCCTAGCTGGCACTCTGCAGAGAACCTGGGATAGACCGTTGTCATGGTGAATGCTCGATCCATGTATGTAAAAGTCCTTAAATTGTGGATATACGACCAAAAACTAGTGCAAAATAATATACAAGAATGCAAAGATAGCTACTAATACAAATGCGTTCGTAAATTCGTCGTCATCAAAAGTCGTCCTCCGTCGTTGTCATCCTCCGATCGATGCTCGCCCAACGCTTGTCCTCCCCAGGTCCTTCACGCACCGCATCCGGGTCATCTCTGTACCTCTCGCCCTCCGGCCAGGTCGTCCGCTCTAGGCGTTCAGGCTTGGTGGCCGCGTAAGCAGTGAGGCCGATCGTCTGCCGCTTCTGCAGCCGGCGGCGGCGGTTGTAGTAGCGCAAGCCGAACAAAACCACGACTGCCGCCAGGGCGGCCGCCGCAAGGCCCCCAATGATGCCACCTGCAATCGCACCCGTCTTGCTCTTCCCCGACGAACCAGAGCTCCCTGAGGGCGAGGATGGTGGGACGTACCCAGGCAAGCAGGTGTCGTTGCCGGCCGCGACGGACACGAGTGCAGAGGTGAAGATCGGCCCATTGGCATCCGACACCTGGAACACGACATTCGTGCCCTCAGTGAGGTTCATCCACCACGTGTGCTCAACACCCCACCCATCTTGCCCACTCGGCGGTGTCGGATACTGCAGAGAGCCAGTGTCGGTATAGAACGAGTCCCCGCCGGGGACAATGACGCTGACGGTTGCGGGAAGGGTGACGCCGTAGAAGATCGCCTCCATGATCCCACACTCCGTTGGAGGCTCGCTCCATGCCGGCACCCGCGAGAGGTACGTCGTATTCGCGCTCTGGGCAATCAGGCAGCCGGTCTCGTTCGAGCTGCTGGCCGCGACACTGTAGACGGGTGTCGTCCCGCCCGTCGCGAACCCCGTGGCGTCGCTGCCGACGATGACCATCTCCGTGCCCGCTGTCCAGGGGAGGATAAAGTCGTCGATCTCGCCCGCGACATCGCTGCTGGGCAGGGTGGTGTTCCAGACGCTGCCGTTGGCCCAGGCGGAGAAGGGCGTGTCGATGCCGGCGAGGCGGTAGAAGGTGAACACGTACGGGGCGGTGCCGCCCGTGACGTTGAGCTGGAGCGGGGCGCACTGGGTCGGATACGTCTGCACGTCGAACGACCAGGCGAGGGCGTGGGCGGCCCACAGCAGGGGCAGGGCGAGCAGGCGCATCGTACTATGCTGGCTGGACGACGGCGGCGGGAAGGTACTTAGGGGCACACGAGGGGCTGCGAAGGGGGTTTATAGCTCGCCGGAGGATCAGCCGGTGCCCGCCACCGCTGATGGGAACTGATACCAGCCGCCTGAATTAGATAAGCGCCTTCAGTATGGGGCACCATGGGCTCCTCCACACCTTCCACAGAGAACGCCAACACAGGGGCAGGGAAGGCCGGCAGAAGTGCATTCACAGGAGTCGGAGAGGTTATCGCCCGCCCATCCACATAGAATCGGGCGGTCCCTGGCCGGGCGGCATGCGGAACGTGAGAGGAAAGCTGCGCCCCCGGTCGGAATGGGACGCGCGGGTGACGTCGTTACGTCGTTCGCTGGCGCCAACTGGCATGATGTTATATGTATAACTATGATCATACAGATTATTCATTACCGCTGCCGCTTGTGAGATGACTTATTTGAGAATCCAAGATGTACTTGGGTTGCCCGCCGACAAGACGAGGTGAGAGCGGCTGGTCGACCGTCTGCCAAGCCATTCCATCACCAAAATGCCTCCGTCGCGTTTGATCCTTTCGCCCGTGCGTGGAACGCTGAACCTGACCACCACCATGCCCACGGAACGTGAGATGGCCAGAAAACAAGATTGATGACTCACTTTCAACAATGGCTGCTAATGACTCGTGGAATCGGATGCCCGTACTGATCGCGGCTGGCGTTGTTCGTGGTTCCCACACAATAGGCACCGTGCCACCGCGTGCGGCGACCGCCCTGAAACCCCGGACCCGACATGGTTTTTCGCTTCCCATATCGGGAACATGAGCTTCCTGTCTCGCGCTCGCACCGTGTCTCTGGCGATCTTCCCTCTCAGAAGCTTCGATCTTTTTCACTGGGGCGGCGTCTATGTCTCTCTTCCTGTCTCGCTTGGGACACCTCGGTGTTTGTCCGCCTGCGGTCGCCCCCTGGTCTTGCTCACTCCTGGACGTGAACGACCATGTCCCGCAACTCTCACGAGCCACCCGACCCAACAGCGTTCACTACCTCCCTCCCGAGCCCTCCCCAGACCCCTGGCATACGGTCCAGTACGCGCAAAGGGAGCTTCTCCTTTGGCAGCCCGTTCGCCCTCCTGAGCGGCGGGAAGGGCAAGACCGACAAGGACAGGCAACGCAAGGGCGTTGCGGACGGTATCTCGGAAGGGTTAGAGGATGCGAGCGGTGCGAGGAGGAAACGACTGCCTTCCGGGTGCGTATATCTCGTTTAGAGTTGTATATATGCGCTTGTATTGATAGCAGCACAGGGGGATCGTGTTAATCAAAGGCCCGTTCCCGCAAACAGGCTACCTCCCCTTCTCACCGCCCCCTGATATCCCATCCCTGCCCCCACTTCCGCCAAACCTGGCCCAGCTCAAAGCGGCAACGATGCACAAGCTCTCTCCCCGGCACCGGCGCTCCCTGTCCGGCTTCCGTGGCCCCGCCACGCTCGGCTCAGGGCAAGGAGACGGGTGCGGGTCGATGGAACCACCGCTGGAGGCGCTGCTGAGCAAGTCCCTCCCCGAGGAAGGACTCCTGGCTGCTTCGCCCGACTTCGGTCCGCTCACACTCGAGCTCCCACGCACGATCGGGAGGTCCCGTGCCGGTTCGCTCGCGCCAGCTCCCTCCCAGCACGTGTATGCGCCTCCCCGGGCGAGCATGGGTTCCCGTCGCCCCTCCATCGGTGCCTCGCCCCCTCCTCGTCCTCCTCCACCGCCGCCCCACCTGGGATTGGGTGCCCTCAACCGGCTCAAGCCCCGTCCTCGCCCGGTGTCGAAGAGCAACCCCAACACGCCCGTGTCCGAGATACCAGACCCATTCGACGCCCTCTCATTCACCCAGGCACTTTCTAATGCGCCCAAAGCGACGGCAAAGGGGCCTGCGATCCGCGCTGTGGAGAGGGCGGATGCGAGGATGTCACTGAGCGGAGAGGCAAGGCCCGACGAGCTGATGCCCCAGCAGACTTCGGAAAACATGCTCATCCGGCTGCCGAGCGCGGTGTTCAGGGACACGCAGCCGCTCCGCGTGTCACCGAAGAACTCGCCCCTGGCGAAGGTGTTCGACCTGCCTGGACGCAGGGAGGGTGAGAAAAAGGACGGCCCCTTACAGAAGAGTGCGATCATCCTGCCTCAGGGAGCCGCCCTAGTCCCCATGGCTGAGACGAAACCCAAGACGACCCTTCCGGATCGCCCGAGCACGTCACCGTCTGTCAGCCAGTCTCCACCTATGTCCGAGAAGGAGAAGAAAATACGCTCCGTACTGGGGCTCACGTTCCCTCATCCGCCTACACCTCTGCTTCCGTATGCTACTGCCGAACGTCCCACCCATCCCGAAAACCTACATTTCGACAAAAGCCAGAAAGACATGAACGCTGATTCTCCTATTATCGTACCCGACATGCCGAAGACTCCTCCTATGCAGCAAAACGGGCCCGGTAGTCCGCGCAACTCTCCCGATCGCACTGTCAAGGCTAAGCGGAGCATGATCATATTCCGCTCCGACTCGTGGAAGCAGCACAAGCGCAAGCGCAGCCAGAGCATCGCCGGATCGCCCACTTCCAGCTGGACCGACAGCTCGGGTACGCCTGCTATGCCGCCCCTGCCGACATCGCCGCAGAAGGAGCTGCCCGATCGTCCTACGGAGGTACCTCTCTCGCCCTCGCTGTCGCCGCGCGAGTACGCGCTCGCCCACGCGCAGGCGCATAACGAAGCTCAGCTGCATGCAATTCGCAAGGCCGGCAGCCCTACTGTCAGCCCCTCGGGAAGGCTCATCTCCAGCCCGTCCAAGCGCGTAGGCGAGCTGGAAGAAGAGAACAAGCTTCTGCGTGAAGCATTGAAAGCACATCGGGAGAAGTTGCACATCGCCATGCGGCACAGTACGGATCGCGGGCCGCGTCCGATCACCCCGCCCTCTGCGACCTCTGCCACGTCGCTCCTTCAGCAGCCTGCGCATATCGTTGAAGGACCGCCGCCTGTCCCTCTGCCACCTACTCCGGCATCCCCGCCCAAACTGCTTGCTGTTCCCGTCAGCCCTAGTCGCCGTAAGGAACCTTATTCAATGCTCCACGCCGTCGACTCTACTGCGTCGATCACATCGCTTGCAACTGGCACGTCGTCCACTTCCTCGTTCGGTAACTCCCGGTCGCCCACGCCGCAGTCGCCATCCCGCCGCGAGACAGGCACCCTATTCGCCGAAATCTCTTCGCTCCAGAATCAGCTTGCCCAGGCACAAGGCGAGATCGAGGTCTACAAGCTTCTCACGACCAACACGCAGATGACAAAGTCTCCGGGAGAAAGTCTCAAGAATGCGATGAAGAAATGTAGAAGCGAGCCAATGCTTTTGGCGATGGTTGGACTCGGGATCGACGGCGTTGCTGACAGCAACGACGAGGAGGAGGAGGATGCTGAGTAAAGCTCGTACGACGAACACGTTTTCACGTTTCTGGATGTGCGTGGATGGTGGTTGGACGGTGGTTGGACGGCGGTGTGGATCATGTCAGGCTCCGTGTTTGTATTGCTCGGCTTTGTGCTTCCTTCGTTTGTGTCCCGCCTGCGGACCCTAGCTATGACTTCTTCCAAATACCCCTCACGTCGACCGCTGGGACGGCGCGTGTAGCGCCGCCCTTCCCCCTCTTCGCTTTCCCAGGTTCCCTCAACACAATTGTATTGCATTCAACACAAGAGTCGTGCTATGGCCCGTTCGTGCGTTAACCCGTTCTTGCGGTGTTAAGGCAAAATCCGACGCTTGATTAGGACTAAGGCGAGCGCGCCGGGGCTGTTGCGCAATCGCCTCGGGCGATGGTTACTCCGCTCCTGACAGGGTCACGCCAGCGCGGTATATATATCCCAGTCACCGGGCTGGAGACACCAGGCCGAACGATAAATAACGACCTGACCCGTAACCAATAAAGGATAAGTCAGCTCAGCGAACGATGTCGGCGTACAAAAGCTTTGCGGTCGTAGGCGCAGGGACGCTGGGCAAGTATGTGCTCGAGGGTCTGGTTAAGGCCCAGAAGCAGGGCAAGATCGATTCGGTCGTCGTGCTGACGCGCTCGGTCGGTGCTTTCCTACCCCTTCCTCTTCCATCCTGCTGATTCATTGCACAGGCAGAGGGGAACCCCGAAGCCACCAAGCTGGGCGTCAAGTCCGTTCAGGTCGACTATGAAGACAAGGCGAGCCTCGTCAGCGCGCTCACGGGAGTCGACGTGGTAGTCTCCACAGTAGGCATCTTTGGGCTGGGCTTGCAGCCCAGCATCGCCCATGCGGCCAAGGAGGCGGGCGTCAAGCTGTTCGTGCCCGCCGAGTACGGTGCGCCCGCGATCGACATGGGCGGCGGGAAGGGCAAGCTTCGCGCGCTGCTGAAGCAGATCGAGCTGCCGTTCACCATCTTCTTCGTCGGCGTGTTCATGCACACGTTCTTCAGCGAGTGAGTGTGATCTCTACCCGAGCAATGAGAAGAGCGCTGACGTGCAACGCTGCAGGCGGTTGATCGACCTCCCGAGCGGCAAGATCGTCGTCGGCGGCAAGGCCGACAACCCCCTCACGGTCACGGCGGTCAAGGATATCGGCTCGTACGTGGCGCACGCGCTGACGACTCTGCCTGTGGAGAAGCTGGCGGGAGCGACAATCCTGATCGAGGGCGACCGTGTAGTAGGCTCCGTCAACTGTTTTACACTCGGGCATATTCTGATCAGGCGGTTTCCGCGAATCTTTAGGAGATCAAGTCCCTCGCCGCAGAGTACGAGAAGCGCACGGGGAAGAAGGTCGAGATCGGCCACCGCAGCGTCGAGGACCTCACTGCTGCTGCGTCCGCGAACCCGTACGACTTTCCCAGCCTGCTCTGGCTCACCGTCGAGGACAACCAGGGCGTGATCGGCGCCCCGGACGAGGTGAACGTGTACGCTCCGGCTGACTGGAAGCCGATCAAGGCGATCGACTTTGTCCTGAATGGCGGCTCTGATTAGGATGATTATCGCCTCTGGTTCAGAGGTGCTGAGGAGTGTTCAGAAAGTATTAAAGACTGAAAGTAACTACATAAATGAAAGAACAATGCGGCAATCGCCGGGGGCGTTACGTCACAGGAAGGGTCTTGGCACGACGCGGTTACACTGGATTCCGCTCGCCTGACTTGGCCCGCTTCGGTTCTCGACTCGTTCTCAACGTCCAGCATGTCCGACTTCAAGAGCTTTGTCGTCGCCGGGGCGGGCCACCTGGGCGTGTTCGTCATCCAGGAGCTGGTCAAGCTCAAGAAGGCGGGGAAGATCACCTCCGTCGTCGTCTTCACGCGCTCGGTATGCGCTCCGAGTCATCGTTGTCCATTGTTCACTCACGGGATGATTGTTCGATGCAGAATGACTCGCACGAGAAGATCCTGCAGCTGGGGGCGAAGCCGATCAACATCAACTACCAGAATGCGGACCAGCTCGCGCACGCGCTCAAGGGCGTTGACTGCTTCATCTCCACCCTCACCGTGTCCGCCATCCAGTTTGAGAAGGAGATTGCGCGCGCGTGCAAGGCCGTGGACGTGCGGCTGTTCGTGCCGTCCGAGTTTGGCCTGCCGAAGGTAGACCATGTGGGGAGCAAGAAGGACGAGGTGAAGAAGTATATTAAGGAAATCAAGCAGCCGTACGCCGTCTTCTACACCGGCGCGTTCACGGACATGATCTTCACTCCGTACGTCCTCGTCTACGTCGCCCGCAGGGCAGTACTAATGATGTGCAGGTATGCCGGGTTCAACTGGGACGAGGGCAAAGTGAGCATCGGCGGCTCGGGTGACCAGCCACTGTCATGCACCGCCCGACCGGACATCGCGCGCTACATGGCGTACGTGCTGACCGAGCTCCCCGCCGACGACCTGGAAAACAAGATCTTCTGCATCGAGGGCGAGCGTATCGTGCGTCCCTTCCCCTCCCTTCCCTCCCTCCCATCCCAGCAGTCCACTCACGCGCCCAAACAGAGCTTCAACGCCGTCTGCTCCGGGTGGGAAGCGCGCACGGGCCGCACACTGCAGATCACGCGCATCCCACGCTCGGTGCTCGAGAAGGAGCCGCCGACCAACTTTGGCGCGCACCTGCTCGTCGAGATCGACAAGGGGAACGGGACGGTCGGCCCGCCGGAGGAGATCAACTTGTACTACCCCGAGTGGAGGCCGAAGAAGGTGCTCGAGGTGCTGCTGGACTGAGGGGTTTGGGCTTGAGCTTCGGAGGGAAGGGGAGGAGGAGGAGGGAACTTACGGACTGGACTGGAGTGTAGACCGGCCTGCGGGCGTAGACGGCGCGATCTTGATAGATATGAATCCAATGCATGTTACGACTTCATCCTAGCTCCCCGCCTGGCGGTGGGACTGCTGCTGCTGCTTCTGCTGCTTCCGCCGCCATGCGCCGCCGCTTCTTCCGACCGGGCGGTCTAGGCGGCTCAGGCTCAGGCAGGTCGGGCACGTCGAACAAGTCCTGATCATAGAGGGCATGCAGCTCGCCCAGCCTCCTCTCCGACTGCTCAACAACCCTCCTCCGCTCCACCGCTGCCCAGGTATCAGCTTCTGTCCCAATTCCAGCCGAAGATGACTCACCTCGCCTCGCCTCCTCCCCCTCCGCCCCCAACCCCAACCCCAGGACTTCGGCAGCCATCCGCCCCCTAGCCCGCTCAAGCACCTCCGCCCCCAGCGCCCCGCTCCCCGCAGCGACCTCCAGCAGCTGCAGCCAGCCCATCGGGCGCACCTCCTTCTGCCGGTAGAGCGGGTAGGGGGGCCGGTGCGCGGCGAGGAGGGTGAGGAGCTGGTGCAGCAGGTCGGTGGTGCTGGTTGTTAGGGCATTTAGGAGAGCTGGGGGAAGCGGGTCGCTGCTGCTGGCGACGGTGTGCGTCGTGGCGGTTGGAGGACCACCGGGGGAAGGGGAAAGGGAGGTGGGGGTGGGGGTGGGGGACATGGTGGTAGAGTCCCGGAGCCCCAACACCTGGCGGGCGATCACGCCCACCTCGTCAGCGAGGGCAGACTCAGGCGCGGCAGACCGGTCGAGCATGAGCGGCCAGCGGCTGGTGTCCCGCGTCGGGTTCTTCCTGCTCGATAGGCCGGCGGGGGGTTGCGTCTGCTTCTGCTTCTGCTTCTGCTTGCTTGAGCGCTCGGGGGCGCCGGGATCGGTGTCGGTGTCGGTGTTGGAGTCGGGGCTGGAGTGGTCGGCTGAGGGAGCAGAGTCGTCCTTCTCCAGCTGTGGCTCCCCGCCCTCTTGAGCAACCGCCTTGCTCTGGCCCGTCCGCTGCAGCTCCCGCAGCCTCCTCGCCCTCTCCGCCTTCCTCTCCCTCTTCCTCTTGCTCCGCCGCACGTCCTCCCCCCCCAGCAAGGCCCTCCTCCCAACGGCGTACCTCCTCCCCCTCGCCGCCTCCTGGTCAAGGTCGGGGTCGCCCGCGCCCGCGCCCTGGGCTTGGGCGGCGAGGGAGCGGAGGAGGTGGGTGTAGGAAGCGAGCTCGCTGCGCAGGGAGGCGGGGACGTACTGCTTCCTGTTGCTTTTGGGGGGCGTCTTGGGCATCGTGCGTCGCTGCGCTCTGTGCTCCCTTCCCCGCCTCGATGCCTGTGCGGGGGGTGGCGAGATGGGATCGCAGCGCCTGGTGCTTGACAGATCCGCGCTCAGTAGGTGGCACGCGCCTGCCTTCCCGGCTCCGGCGCACGTGACCGGACGAGCTCGAGCTGGAGCTGTACAGTTCCACCGCCCGCCGCCCCACCCGTGCGCACATCCCCCCGGAGGCAAACGCGGTCAGGCGACCCCAAACTCGTCTCTTGCCGTCCACATCCTTGTGATCCAAACGTGAGTGGCTCCCGCTTTTTGTAATGCAATGCAAATGCTGGAAATGTGGTATGGGAGGTGCTGACGAGGTCGGTTTGGCGCGGACAGGATGAGAGAAAAGTGGAAGAAGAAGAGGTCACGCAGACTCCGCAGGAAGAGAAGAAAGATGCGCGCGCGCTCCAGTCAGTCCCCGCCCACTCACCCCAGACCGTGACCCTCTAACCCACCCGCACTCGCAGAGTAAACGCCCCCCAACCTAGCCGCTTGCCTCGCCCTCTTTTCTCATGGCAAGCGGCCACCCACGCGCTCGACAAGCAGTTCTCCCCTGCCCCAAGCGCGCGAAAAAGGGTCAAAGGCGTCTACAAGAACAACACGTACATCCGGCGACCTGCCCCGAACCCCGGGCTCACAGACGAAATGACGGCAGGCTGGTGTTTTAGTCCTTGAATCCTGGGGATTGCGGGGTAGGGAGACGGACACGTGTTGTAGGCATATGCTTGTTTGTGCGTGGCTGGAAAATGTTATGCGACAGGTGTATGCTATGCTGGTGTGGGCGGGGCGGTGGTGCGCTTGCACGTAAGTGAGACTGCGGTTGATAGTCTGGAGAGACATGCGGAAATGCGGGGAAAGTAGCTGTCAGGCGAATGCGGGGAACGCCACGAGGACCACGTCATCCGCACGCCTAAACGGGTGTTGTGGCCTAAGAGCTCTCCATTCCAGCGCACCCGCACCTCCCCTTCGACGTCGTGCTTATCACGTCTTGTGCATGACAAGAGAGTGTGCACAGTAGCCAGCTGCTAGAAAGGCAAAGCCGCAACCTGTAAGTCGGGCGAACAAACGCGACCCTGAGCTGATCGTCGCCGTGGGCCAACGCGTCTCGCCGCCAGGCATCCATCGACAACACGATGTTCCGCTCCTAACCTCCCTCCTCCCTCCTCCCTCCTCCCCCGCGCAGACCTCGCCATCAGCAGCATGTCCGACATGTCCAGCACGAGCACGAGCACGAGCCCGAGCTCCTCCTCTCCCCCCTCGCCCTCCATAGACCCCACAAAACCGATCCCGTTCGACCCCCCGCCGCCGGTCGCCCACCTGCCAGAGGTAGAGCCGCTCTCCCCGGACTTCCCCTCCCCGGCCTCCTCAGTACCGCTACCGCACACCTCCCTCCGCACCAATGGCTCCCCTGCCCACCCGGGCCAGACACAAACGCAAACGCTGGACATGTCCGCCCTGCTCGAGCCAAACCTAGAGCCGAACGGCGACCTCCCCAACACGCCCCTCGCCGTCGCGCTCATCGCCTTCCTCCTCGGGGCCGTGTTCGCGGCAGGGCTGTGCGTCGCGCTCTGGCCGCCTGCGTACTGGTGGGCCGGCCGGGAGCTCGGATTCTATCTCTGCGCGTGGGCGGTGTTCCATTGGGCGGAGTTTGCGGTCACGGCCGGGTGGAACAGGACGAGGCTTACGGTGGACTGTGAGCCCGCTGCCCTACCCCATCCTCGAGCGGACAAAGGTACTGATGCAGGGGCAGCGTTCCTGCTGAACAACTTTGCAGAGTACCACTACGCGCACGGCGTCGCGCTTGGGGAGTACTTTGTCGAGAAGTGGTTTTGGCCGGGGATGAAGTGCCACTGGCGGCTATCTCTGCTCGGTGCGCCTTACCTCTGACCCACAGTGCCATAGGCCGGGAACTGATGTTGGCGACGTGGTAGGGATGGGGATCACCGTGCTCGGGCAGGCGCTCCGGAGCCTGTCGATGGTGCATGCGGCCAGCAACTTCTCACACGCGGTGGTGACGCGCCGGACGAGGGGGCACGAGCTGGTCACGAGCGGCGTGTACGCGTGCGTCCCCTCCTCTCTCACCTGTCCTCGCACAGCAGCTGACCAGCAGCAATGACATTCATTGCGCGAACGAATGCAGGTGGATGCGGCACCCCTCGTACGCGGGCTTCTTCTACTGGGCGCTCGGCACACAGATCGCAATGCTCTCGCCCGTCAGCTTCGTGGGCTTCTGGATCACGGTGTACTGGTTCTTCTCGCGCCGGATAAGGGGTGAGTGCTGCCTCCCGTCCCATCTACCCCATTCCTACCACCCTTCCCTCCCCTTCAACATGTTCATGTGGGGGAGCTTCAATATCAATATCATCATGATCATCCGCATCCCCGAGCCTTCCATTCCCCGGGCCCTGGCTAATACTGACGCGGTCTTCTAGTGGAGGAACGGTTCCTGATGTTCTTCTTTGGAGAAGACTACAAGAACTACCGCAATAGGGTCCCGTCAGGTGTCCCGTTCATCCGGTGATCGGCGTCCTGCCCGGAGGTGGGGGAGTAGAGTGACGGGCTGTGGCTGCAATAGAGATATGTGGCTCTGGGTTGGATATTATTGATTGTGTGGCGAGAACAGCATGCTTCGCTAGACGTATTCCATTATTGTCTAATTGTGAATTCTCGGCGCATTGTCGTTCCAACCGCGCGCGCAATGGTTACGTTACGCCGTGCTCATCGCCGCACGAGTCGGTTCGCGCGTGACGTCGATCGCGGGTGCAATCACCTCCTCCTTGAACCTTGTTCGCGGAAACAAGCTTTGATCAGCGCCACTACGGACAGCCCACACCCACCATTCACTGCTGCATGGCTCCTACTCATGATATTATCTCCCGCGGGTTCGGGCGCTATCCCACATTCTGCTGGCGCTGCCTGGAAGGCGCCACACTCTCTCCCGTGCTTCTGCAAGGAATGCGCGTGCCTTCCTTCTGAGGCAAGGGGGGGGAACGCCGAGCCAACTCGAGCAGGGTTCAATGGGCCCTGTCCCGTGCCGAGCGGCCACGGAGGCCGACAATACGCTTCGCACCGAGGCGAGAAGCTTGCAATGCACCCCGCTGATGTAACTGGCACGAAGCCAGTTGCGTGCTCTACCTCTTCTTCCGGCGAATCGGACGCGCTAGAGGCCCGAGCGTGTACAGAATAGCGGCATTACGGTCTGGCTCGCTGCGTGCGCCCAACCTACTCAGGAATGATTACCCTCCGCTGCGAGAGGTCGCTGCCCCTCGCTAGGGCGGCTATATAGCCCGCGCTGCGTCCCCCGAGCAGGGGCACATACCTTGCCCCCGATCTGCTCCCCTGCTCCCAACTGTTTACCCAAAGCTTCGGCCCTGAGCCTTATTCTACTGTATCCCCTGCTATTGTCTACCCTACGCTCCCCTACACCTGCTCTACTCCGTCCTCCAACAATGCCCTTCCCCTTCCAGCGCCGTGCCAGCCCGCCTGTGGTCGAGGTGAACCTGGGGGACGGCAACCCACGGCCGATGTCCCGCTCCTCCTCGCGCGCGGACAAGCTGCGCGTCTCGCTCGTCCACCTCTCGCGCTACTTCGCCCGCCCCAAATCGGCATTCTCGGCCCCCTCCCTGTCGTCCTCCCTCTCCTCCCGCTCGTCAGATGACTCGAACCGCTCGTTCGACATGCCCAAGGGCACAGGGGGCGAGAAGATCGTGCTGGAGAAGAGGAGCACCCCTGAAGGGTTCATGATCATTTCCAAGAAGCCTGCGCAGGGCGCGACGACCGTCCCCCCCTCGTCCGTGCCGGACAAGTTGGCAGCACGCGTCGGGGTGGTGCGCAGCCTGTCCACCGCGAGCAGGCGCGGGGCCCCAGTCCCTCCACCTACAAAGGCCCAGCTCGCGGCGCTCAAGGTCTACGCGGAGAAGGCGCTCCCTCCCCTGCCGCCCAAGTCCGGTCCGGCCAGCATGGTCCTCTCCATCACCCCCCCGACGGCCTCGATCCCTCCCCCAGCCTATGTCAGCGAGAAGCCCAAGCCTGTCCCCTCGGCATTCACAACTGTGACCCCCACCAAGCCCCGCCGCGGTTCTCTGCGCCCCAGGACACCCAAGACCCCGAACAACAGCGAGTCCTTCCTCTCGTTCTCGGCCACCCCGCCGAGGAGGTACTCGTTCCGCGCGGCGAGTGGGGCTGTACGAACCAGTTTCCTCTCGCTCACCCCAAGCCCATCACCGTCACCCGTCAAGAAAAACAAGGCTGCTCATCGGTACTCGACCACCAGCCAGAGGATGGGGCTTGTCAACGGGGCCTTGCTCCCTCCGGGTCGCGTCGAGCTGCATGTCGCAGAGATCCCCTCAACAACAAACTATGCTACTCGCCCTCTGTCCCGACACCCCTACGCGACCGCTGTTCCCGCTCCCCCGCAGCGAAACTCAAGGCGCTATGCGTAAATCACGATTCCCCGACCCATTGTGTATATCCTTGGTTTGCCTACTGTATGTCAAAACCTCTGTATGAATAGCCTGCCGGAGTGTTCGAGTAGCAACTGTATTGAAGGTTATGTTCGTATGCCCGTACGACTTGCTGTAACACGTAGATGAAATGAAATGCTGTGCTCACGAGCCAACTACTCCAGGGTATTAGATATTATTCAAGCTGGGGCCCTACTCGCGACTACGTCTGACAATCGTTGCTCCCACCTCCCGCTACACTTAAACAAATATAAAAGCAATGAATACTACAACTGCCATCATACTGCGCAGCGTGGTCACACTCATACCTCGGTCTGTTCCACTCATAGACTGCGTTTGTGTGGGCTGGATTGCCGATGAAATGGAGGTTGTCGTGCCTTCCTCAGCAGGACAGCTCGCATTTTCGGCTGTAACATTGACCAAGGGGGTGATAAACAAGGGCCCGTGCGAATTGCTGACGGCAAACGAGACGTTGCTCCCGACACTAGCGGTCAACGGCCATATCAGCACCCCATCCGTAGCCGAGTCGTTTATTACTGTGCGATAGCTGTCGCCGTTCGGGACGATGGTGTCGACGTTGATGTAACCGAGATTGTATCCATCGTACCCATCAAGCGTAATGTTCATGGCGTGGCACTGACTGATATTGGTATAGATTGTGTTGAGGAACCCGACACCCATTGTGGAGTTCTGTGGCGAGACGGAACATCCAGCTGGGAGTGGCTGCGGCGGGGCGAGTACCTCGAATGCTTGACTGGTGCCTCCAGTGCCGAACCCGGTCGAGTCGCTCCCGACGATGACCATGGGAGTATACGAGGCGTTAGTGATGTCCATCGCGAAGCCGTTGGGGTAAGCCTGCTGGAAGGTGTAGTTGACAACGACACCCGAGACCCAATTGAACGCCCCCCAGAATTGCGTGGGCGGCCGGCTCTGGGAGACTTCGGGTGGGTGTAGGAATGAGAAGGTGTACGGAGGCGAGCCGCCTGACCAGCTTATGTTCAGCGGCCCTCCGCAAGTCTGAGGCTGCCCATCGACAGTGAAGGACCATGCGCCGGCCGAAACTGCGTAACCCGAAAGAGTCAGGGCGAGCTTCATCCAGTTTAGCATGCGCATGTAGTTTCGAATGTGTCGACGACGTTGCAGGAGTCGGGTGTCTCCGCTCCCGTACAGAAGTTATAAGGGGCGGATGTTGCCAGCACATAGCTTGGGCATGGGCGTCTCAAGACACCGCTTTCGCGCCCACGGGAATGCAAGGCTGATCGGGACAGCTGCGGAAACATGACATCCGATGCATCTCGAGGGTTGCATGCGTTTCGGATGACATTTCGGCAGAATCAAAGCATGTCTTACACCGGAGGAAGAATCCGCCTTCGGAAAGCGTCCACAGCCATGGCACCCACACGCCGGTCTCTTCAACAATGCTGGACGGAAGGCATCGCCTCGTTCCTTTCCTAGACGTCACACCTCATGGTAACAAATGGAGGACACATGATGGAACAAATTCTCCAGTCATGCTGTAACCCGCCCGTATAAAGCATGTTGAAGAACATAGACGACAGCAGTTGTCTTTCTCGCAAGCTGTCTTGTAGCGCCTAGTACCATTTACACAGCAGAAGTCTTTACGACATAAGTGTCCGGTCATACATATAAGGAGGCGCGAGACTGGTTAGCACCTAGTTCCCGTATCTCATGGCGCCCAAACACGACAGACGCTTCAAGACAAGGAGATCACTGACGGCGGTTGTCGCTGTGGGTGCACTCACAGCCTCATGCAAACAGGTGGATGGTCCAGCGCCGACTATGACCTGACCTGAGACAAACAGCTGTTCGTTGGCGTCCGAGACAGCGAAGGCGATGCCGGAGCCTGCGATATTGCTTAGTGTCCAGAAGACGGCGTAGTCGACGAGAGGTCCGTTGCTGGCGGTTGAAGGCAGCTCGACCTGGAAGCTCTGCGAGAGAGGCACTATGATTTCGATCACAATGCGCAGCTCGACCTGGGAGAATGTGGCGGACATGTTCGCGCACTGGGTGACTATTGCGGGCTCCCAAGAAGATACTCGTTGGAGATAGTCGGTGCTGTTCGGGGATGTGCTGAGACACGAAGTGTCAACCCCCTTCCCCCGGATTGGATGTCGTACATTTCCGAAGTCCCACCTGTCGCAAAGCCATTTGCATCGGAGCCGACGACGACCAGGGGCGTACCCGCTGCGAAGGGGAGCGTGATCCTGGTTCCGTTCCGCCAACTACGTCTTCCCGGGAGTGACGTCGTACCGCCCGCCCGAGTCCCAGTTGGTAAAATTGGTGCGTACTCCAGGAGTGAGAAGGAGAATGTGCAGTGGTAGACGCTGTCTGTCCAAAAATGCAGAATTCGAGACATTGGGAAGGTTCGGCGGAGAGGTAGAAGCTCCAACTTCGAACGGCGACTGGAGCAAACGCCAGTGAGGCTAGCAAGATACCCGTCGTGTACAGCATGGCTGGGTGACGTTCGTTTGGGTGAGATCTTCACCCAGTGAAATCCAACCGACCCACCGCCCTTTAACTGAAGGACAGGGTGGACGCCTCTGACATTTCGACGTCATCAGTCAAAAGCAATGGAAGCTGTCCACAATTGTGGGCAAACCGACGGGTATATGGTTGACCGGGCCCACCTGTCGTGCGAGATAATGCGTCTGTGCTGGATTAAGCATGGCGGAGACTGCTGAATAGAAGCGTAAGAGGCAGACATACGTTCCCTGCTCAGATGCAGTACAACATCCGATGAACTGGGACGCACGTATGCAGCGAGTCTGCCAGCGAGAAAAGTCTCCTTCGTCGCGAGTTATCGACCATGATGGAACCGGGGAGGCAGATGCTGTAGCTGGCGCATGTCCCAGATCAGAATGTCGAGTCACTCCAACCGACTTCTGGTAGCCGGCCCGTTTCCGGAGATGTGAGGACTTCCGAGTTTCGTGACAGTGTCTCTGCACCTCTGCACTCCGCAGAGGTGCAGAGGTGCATAGATTACAAATTTAATCCCGTTTGCTTCCGTGTCCGCGTCGCCGGCAAAGCAGCTGAGACCCAAAGGGTCGTTGATAACCGGACACCCTATGTGTGTGTCTGTCAACGTTGGCACTGATGTCCAACAATGAACATCGCGCCTCTCTGTTCCATTTCTGCTTTACTTTTATCATGTCTCACTACTGTAGTTCTTACTGGGGCTAGGGGGGAGACCCAGGACGGTCCCGTGCATGCGGTGAGACTGGCCTGGGCTCCCAAATCTGTTCTATTTCGGCAAGCGTGCGACTTACTACTGTCAACCTCATGGCTATCGTTGCATACTGGCTGTTTTGTGCGCGGACTTGTCTGTGGGCGAGGGGAAACAGTGATAAGTTGGGTTTTGATTATCGACAGGGTCGCTACGGTTCCCGCTTTCCGTTGTACTGGCAAAACGCACGCCACTTTCCCCGTTTTTCGTCTTCTCAGCTCTCCGCTTTTCTCAGCTGCCCTCGCATCGCTTGCTCTTCAACACCTTCGTCGTTACCCTCATCATCCTCAACAGCCCGGACGTCCTCTCCTTCTCCCCTTTATTGTCGACGCTGCTGCCTTTCCTTGTATTCTGCTCGGGCTCGGGCATCTACTGCTCGGGCTCAGGCAACTCTCGCTCGCCTCATCCCCTCCGACTCC